>CM032641.1:2148563-2211942 GCA_019097785.1 Fraxinus excelsior | reverse complement strand
TAATTATCAAGTCGAGTTATATTTATGAAAATAACCAAGACAAATTTTTATTTTTCCCCTTTCCTTATCTTCCTTATGTGATTTTTGTCTATAATTCCTGAGTTTTAACGCTTACAGAGCCATGCGCATGTCCAACCAACAACCACTTATCCATTTCTCTCTCTCAATTATGCGTACAGGATCATTTGGAAACATTTTGTTCGATATAAAAGATTTTTAAAAGATGGGTTTTTGGAATCATCGATTATTCTTCTCCCCAGTATCATGATATGGTTATAAAATGTTAATGTGATTGCCAAAATTAAGCGGAAGATCTCACAATTAGTTAGGATCGATCTTGAGACAATCTTGTTATTTTCACACACATTTAGGCTATCTCACAATTTATTTGCACACTTTTTACCAATTGGACACTTCATCTGAATTAATTATTTATTTCACATATTATATTGTATAAATATCTAACAGTTATTGCTAATATTAATAGTATATTAATATACTATTAGTTGCGATCAGATGCTTGACAGAGTCGAAGGTCGAAGGTTGTAAGCCTTATATTGAGAATAAAATGTAGAAGGAATTATGAATCACAAAAAATCTAAACTATAATACATTAAAAGATCCCTTCAACCAACAAGGAAAGGAAAGATTCCAATAAAAGGGAAAAATGATATACAAACGGATCATGATGTCTTATTGATTGGTTGTGTTCTCGTGGAACACTCACACATGTAATCTTTTTGACCTTTTTATTGCGAGTGTTCAGGGGGTCAAAAACACCAAGAATAATTCGCATTATCAGTTGGCTAGCACTCCCTTCCATCCACCTACAGTTGGCTAACACGCGCCTTCCCATTTTTAACAGATTTTTAATAGATAAAAAATTAAAGGGTAATTTATATTTATTTTTATGAATCTAATTTGAGTTTTAAGGCACATATTATGTAAGTACCGAGGCTCAAACTGTTGGACATGATTTAACAAAAAAGTTAATATTTAGAAAAAATATTACCCATACCTATTTTTTCACTATTCATTTCAAAAATCGATGCTAACATTTTGATCTGTTAATAATCACAGCATTAATTTGCAGATTACAATGTAATATTGATCTTTGTAGTTAACTAAAACTGATCAACCATCAATATATATCCTTCTCATACGTACACAATGTAGTTGCAATACAGTAAAGTGCAGACAAACTTATCAACAGATCGAGTCTCGTGATAGCACGATGTCCTAAAGCGAAATTGCCCGTCGATAACTGTTGCGACCTCTGTGGACAATCACCTTCAGGATACAACGATCAAATAAATCAATTG
Organism: Fraxinus excelsior; assembly: GCA_019097785.1. NCBI lineage: Eukaryota > Viridiplantae > Streptophyta > Magnoliopsida > Lamiales > Oleaceae > Fraxinus > Fraxinus excelsior. Next base: position 2,210,620 of record CM032641.1, on the reverse strand, counting down.
TGCAGCAATTACAAAAGGTTTTCAGAACTTTCAAGTGTACTCCAATACTTTTGAAAAGATAAATTGAGTATAATATTTTACTGAAGATATGAAGAGACAAGTTCATTTTTTGTTGTAGTGATTTTCTAATGCCCAGATGTGAGTTTATATAGGCAGGAAAAACGAGGTAATTGATTCCACCATGATCTAACATTATATGTGATTTTTATTTGTCAGTGATAATGAGTTGTTAATACTGGACAGTTAAAACACCCATGTTTAACTAGCTAGTTGACCTATTAAATAATTTCGAAAATAATTAAAAAATAATACTTATTTTATTAGAATAAAAAAAGTCCAAGAGCCCAAGGCCCAATCAAAAACTTTTTATCGCACTTTTTACCATTTGGGCACTTTATCTGAATTAATTATTTATTTCACATATTATATTTATTGTATAAATATCCAACACACATGACATATACATATGACTATATTAAATTATTAATTACCATAGCATTACCCAAATTTTCACTGCGACCGTAGAAGTACCAATTTCTTTCACCTTAATTTATTCAACTTTCTTTTGAAGAGAATAGTGTTCAAAATGAAAGCAAGATATTCAACCTTCGTTATTCCAACATAGGAATCTGATTACCTTATCATCTCACATTTTAGAAAGCCTGCTTTTCTTTCATCCGAGTTAAGTATAAATTAAAATTTCTGCGGGCCCCTAATTTGACTAACAGACACTCCACCGCACATGTTCAAAAAAGTTCACAAATCACATCACAATGTAAAAAGAATGAACAGAAGCTACACCACAATCTAGAATAAAATTGTAAACAGAATGACCAAATCTAAAAAGACTGAGCAGAATAAAACTTTAAACAGAAGCTACACCGCAAAAGAATGAACAGAAGCTACATCCAATACGGACTCGTAAAGAAATCAGTGCTACGCAAAATGGACCAGCAAGTTATTATACGTTTTCAATGGGACAGAGGTTTTCATTAGCTCTGTTCAAGTCTCATTCTTTTAAAAATTATTTTAAATCAGACATTTTTTTTAATAAAATAATTTTATACGCAAATGCAAAATCTTTCTACCGGTACAAAGAGCACGCAAATTGGCCTTGAAATGAAGAAAATATAAGAATTTAAAATTTCTGTTGTAATTTAAAGTTAAAAGAAGAAGAACAGGGTTAGAAGTCCATTTTCAATTCGGGTAAATATATTACTACTACAATTTTTAGTTATTACACCACAAATAAAACACATTTTGATAAATACACTTGCAAATACAACCTAACTCAATAAAAACAGGAAAAAAAAAAAAATATAAGTACACCTCATACATGCCTTTCTCAATCGACCCCACACCTCCATCCTAAACAATTCAACAGAATGCACAAATTCTGGAAAGAAAATTCAAAGAACCTTTTTTCAACTACTTGGCTGTTTACTGGTCTTGAAACTTCAATTAAGTGGGTACAGTAGTTTTTAAAACATTTGAATAATATTTTTAGGATTTTTATGTGAATAATAGTTAAGAACTTGAACTATTTTAATTTTTCATAATTTTTTTTAAAATTTAAAATTTTATTATTTATTAGAATTTTATTTTATTAAGTGGGTACATTAGTTTTTAAAACTTTGCCAATTCTCTTATTGTTTGTTTGACGGGATGTCAATAGAAAGAAATATAAACTCCGTTTGAAACTTGCCCAAATCTGTGTTTCGTTTTTCAGAACATTGGTGGCGGAAGTGGGTTAAATTGAAATTTATGTACATCTGATCACTTATGTTTCAATAATTAAGGGGCTTTATGATGTAGGGAGGATGGAAGTTGCATGTCTACTTTGTGAGGAGAAAGGAAAGATTAGGGTCATGTTTGTTACGGATTAAAATCAAATTTTAATTGAAGTTAAAGTCAAACAATTAATATTAACTATATTCTTTATGGGTCTCACGACTTTTCAACCACACATTTCAAAAACTTCTATCACAATCTACTAAAAATCTAATTTTAATCCTCACTAAAATTTTGAGTTTTTACTGCATAAAGATTGGTTGTCAATGATTGAAATGAACAAGGCAATGCCAGGTATTAAACTTTGAATAATATTCTCACATAAGAGGGAAGTTTTAGAAAAATTTCAATTAGTTCATTAAACTTTTAATTTATATCAATTAAACTATTGAATTTCAATTTAATTTCAAAATATCGCCACTCTATCGTACTCTCACATATAGGCCCCTATATTGATGAAATTTATTTATTTGGAAATCATACTTGATCTTCTACGTAACTGCTACATGACAACATAGTAACGAAACTAGTTGAAATGGTAACCGACCATTTAAAACTTCAGCATGTCATTTTGGGTCGCATGATCTTGATTTCACTTAAAATTATTTGATTATATTTTTAGACTTATATAAGTTAAAAAAAAAACTATTATTTTGAATATCTTATTTATAATTTAAGTATAATGGAATTTGAGATACGTACTTTCATTCATAGTGAAATCTAGTGTAATTTACTTGTGGAACAATGTTATTGATCACTATTGAGTGAACCTTTTTTTCTTTTCTATCGATCTTGGAATTATAATTGTTAATTCCTAATTCTGTTAATTTTATTTTTCTTGCTTTTGTTTTGAAAAAAAATAAAAAGAAACTGGAACTGGAATTGGCAGTAAAAGTGTCAAGATAAAAGGGCCGGTCAGACCCGTGAAAATTGGAGCGGATCGACCCGGGACCGCAGGCCGAACCGTGACCCGAGCGGAAGATTCACGGGTCAAGGAGGTGTGACCCGTGGGTTTCACGGGGTTGCACCTTCACGTGAAAAAAATTAAAAAATTAAATTAAATATTATAGTTAAGTAGGTGTCAACCTAATTGAGATGTATTTATGCTATATTTGATAATAGTAATTAGAAATGTATTTAGTTATTTGTTTAAGTTATCAATAATTAAATTGTTATTTGTTTAAGTTAAATCTAACTTTGCAAAGTTATCAATAATTCATATAACATTAAATTTAAATTATATGTAAACATTTTTTTGTATAAATATGAATTTATCATTTTATTCAATTCTTAGTTTACATTTAACAAAAAAAAAAATTTTTTTTTGCTATAAATATGAAAAATTCTATATTTTTATAATTTTATTTATACAATCATTCGGGTCAAACCGGAACAAACAGCGACCCATGACCCGCATGGGCTCGACCCAAATGAGTCAGCGGGCAAGCTTGTGTTGTAGTCCAAAATTGTGGGCCGATCTGGAACCGGCCCGGAACCCTAACGGGCGGGCTTTTTTTCACGCAGGTCATTATCGGGCTTATATGTTGGCTGACCGACCCGGACCGGACCACCCGAATTGACACCTCTAACTAGCGGCTCGGAAACAGGCACTGCAGCGCCAATAGTTGCTACCCTGCAAAAACCCCACATGAAATCTGGTTTTCTTCCCAACCAATTTAGTCAATACATGCACACGTGTCGGACTCAATTATTGATGCCATGGACACGTGTCGGTCTATAAGATTAAAGCCATTTGCCATGACTTCCTTTGGGGATCGAAAAAATCATTGGTTGCATGGGATAAGGTGGGCTTGGTTTTCGGGATATAAAATGTTGGAATTCCACACTTCTGACAAAGACTTTGTGGAATATACACTGTAAAAAGATACGTTGTCGGTTAGATGGATTAATCATGTTTTCTTACATGATTGCAATATTTGGGATTATGTGGAAAGAAAGATGACTCACCTTTGATTAAAAGGCTGCTAGAATTAAGGGGACAGATTAGTGTGATTGGCAATGGTAGTGTGACTACACTGCCTATGCAGCCGGATAATGAACGCAGGCTGCCTAACGCCCAGACGGAACCTCAGGCACCTGGGCAACGGGGAACTGAAACACGGGAAGAGGGGCTGCTGAATGCACAGCCCCTGATGCACTCACCTGAAATGGAAACTGAACAAAGGCACGAACTGGGCAGTAACGGACAGGGGAGACAGAACAACCAACAATCTGGAACGGTTTCTACACAGGCTGAGACACGTACTAGGACTGAACCTCAGCAGATTTTGGAATGCATTGGACAGCCACAACCTCCGTCTGGACAGCTTGATACACGAACTGGGCAGATTCTCAATGAACCTATGCAGCCTCGGGGACTAACGAAACAGCTTCAGGTACCCTACGGCACTGAACAGCATCAATGGGGGGGACCGAATGCACAGGCTTTGGTGCTTTTTTCTGGCACAATCTGGGACCAAAACTGGGCATTTTCTGGGCAGACAGGACAAATTGGGATTACTGAACGGATTGCAGTGCAAGATAATGAACAGACTGGGACACATACTGAACTGAATGAGAGACGGACTGAACAGACAGAAACTCACGCTGGACAGACGGGCAGATTTTGTATTAACTTGGCCTATGATTTTTTCAGAATTAAAGGAGTCATCACACCTTGGGCAGGTAGCGTTTGGAATTCTTTTGTTACTCCTAAACATGCATTTATTCTATGGCTAGGAGCACAGGCCAAACTTCTTACCAATGCGCCATTGATTTGTATTTTAAATAATAAATTTGAATCTTGATTTCTTATTTTCCAATTTAATTGCTTCAAACCTTCTTCTTGACTTAGATTAAAATCTTATTTTAATCAGAAACAAACAAGGCCCTTGTACGGAGAATAAATGCCTTTTTTAAATGTCAGCTCAGCTTTTTTACATTCCTGTCAAATGTTTCCTGTACGACTGTACCCATAGCTTTATTCTTAAATTATTAATGGATAATGCATGTTGTACATAATTTATATACATATAGAGGTATATAATGTGATGTAGCAATCATCCGGTCCGTATGAACCATTATATGAAAATTGCTTTTTTATCCTTGGAAATATTAATTCTGCAAGGAATTTGAGTGAGTGTCCATTGTCCCCCGGGGGTGAAAAATACATATGGGAGTGCTTAGTCCATTGTGAGGGTTGGGGTCCATTTGAAAATGATATTCACACGTCAATCTTTCATGACGATGTTTGACCATTTTAAAAACTTTTCCTTACAATTTTTTTTAAAAAAAAATTCACTTTATTCATTTAAAAGTGTTGTCATTTTCGGTTTTGTCACTTTCGGTTTTGTCACAAAGCCAAACTGAACAACATACGCTTTTTCCATTACCCCGCAGCAAGGATAAAAAAGCAACTTCCCACTGTCAGTTTGGCTCTGTGAGCACTGCGGTGAAATAATCTCTCTCTCTATATATAGAATGTTTAAGGCTCGTGTGAATACCAAAAATTAATATTGAGATAATTTTGTAGAGCTTTTCCTCGACATTCAGGCAAGTAAGCTCTTTTCTCCTATTTTTATGATTTATAATTACATTTTCTCCCCCTCCCATATCCTGTCCGTATTCATGCTAATTTATTTCATGGGAGAAAATATTATCTTGGAAGTGATACTTGGTGAAAATTTATATAAATTTTGATGATTTGCGGCTTCTTCTTGGTTATCATGCATTAGTTGTGTTTAGCCTTTTCTTATGTGATAATGAATTCACGATCTACAATTAACGATTGATTATATTTAATAGTGGAGTTATACTTCATTTGATTTTTGTCTATATATAATTCCCGATTTACAGAGTCATGGACTTGCCTGACCAACAACCCGTCATCCATATCTCTCTCTCAATTAAAATCACTCTTGTGACCGTCTTAATACTAATGGGAATGGGCCTCTATATGCTGTTTAAATGGTGTGGGAGAAGGACCAACTCGAATGAAGCTGCTGCAAATAATCATAATGGGACGACGGGAGAAATCGAGCTTGGCATTGAGGCTTCTCTGCCCGCCATAGTTGGAAGTGTCTGAGGTTTTTGAGAATTCCAAGATATTGACCAAAATGTTATGGTGAAGCTTTAGACATTTTTAATAAATGGAAATTCACAGCATTTTTAGTTTTGTATTTAGAAGAAAATTAAAGGTATGCTTTCTTTTCTATATGCTGAATTTCGATCCCCCCAATAGTAGTTGGTATTTTTTGAAATCCCTTTCACTCATCTTTCTAGCGGTACGAAGAACCAACAATTTGGCAAAGAAAATATAAGATTTTAAAGTCTCTATAGTAATTTAATGTTTTTTCTGGACACACCGTTGAACTCAAAACATGAAATTAGGATTATAAACCACTGTACGTTGACTGTCGAAGCTCCGATAACCCAAAATGGAATTTACCTATTTATTGCATGTGATAGTTGAAAATAATATAATGAAGGTGATTATATTATGATGCAAAAATAAAAATTAAATACTGAGGGAACGTTATTTACGCCTCTTTAATTAAATAAAAAAAGAAAATTAAAGAAATCATTGAAAAGGGAATGATTCCAAATTCCAAAGTAACTATCTCATCAACACTTGTCCTATTTGATTCGTGGGGTCCGGAAAATTTTGTATATGCATCAATACAAAAAATTAATTCAAATTTTACCTTGACAACATATTATTCACTAAAAATACTGGATTGATGTTTAAAAATAGTGGAAATACTACCTCCCAAAATTAGATCCCAAACTAGAAAGTGTAACTGATTAAATATTAATGCCCCACTTATCACGTCATTACTTTTACTAACTTTCCCCTAATACATAATTTAATAGCAAATGGGCTCTGAATGATGAACACATACGTTCAGATCAATTGCTCATCTAAGTGCCAATAATATTTCAGTTTCCAAAGCGAGCAGGAAAAAAAACTGAGGCGGGTTTGATTCTTTGTATTCGTTCAAGATACATACTACAAATCGAAAAACATTCACAAGAATAGAATTACATCGTAAAGTATGAATTAATTGTTATTTGAATTGTAAGTATATATACTTTATATCTCGATTACATTACGTAATAAATTCTTGTGTATAAATCGACCTTTTTTTTAGATTACCATAATCAATCGCAGCATAATCTTCGTACATTAGGGATGGATTCTAAAGGTTTCATGTCGTTGATTTAATCAAAGCAAACCCAGATTTGTTATCATGCGAGTTGATCAATGTTCCAAATTTATTTAAAAGCCTCTCTCGATAGCAATTAAATCTATTCACATCATGTGACTTTCCTATCTCTCGATGAAAAATACAAACATGATAAATGCATTAACGAGCTAGAACATCTTTATGAACCATGCAAAGTATAGAGGTATATCTCTATCATCTATCGAATCTCAAAATATTTATTACTATGTGCTAACGATCCTATTACCTCTCTCGATGATAATAAAATTCACAAACAATTCAATCAATGGCCAATTAATTGAAAAGTAAACAAAACCACAATAAATATCCACGCATTCAAACAAATTAAAGTCAATAATTAATTAATTCTAAAAGTTTCAAAACAAGGGTTCATCTATACCTTTAGCAATGTAAAAATTTAGCCTAACATAATATTGAAATTAAACACGCAAAAGAGGAACGACGTCACCGAAAGTGGACGAAACGTGAGCAAATCTGGAATAAATTTCTGATTTCTGCCTGGCTGAGTGCTTGAATTTATGTCCAATATGTCTGCCTTGATTTCCGTGCGTAATTATCTCATATGCTTCCACCAATTTCTGTGCTTTTCCCTTTCCTGTGGTCAGGGGCGGACGCAGAAGATAAAAGTTAGGAGGGCACATTCGAACTTGCAAAGAAGTTGGGATAAATTTTACACTCGAAAATTTACGTAAAAAAATTTATATCCCATGTAATTTTGCATTCGAAAATTTACATGGAATATGAGTTTTTCGGATGTAAAATTTCGAAAATTTTTGATATCATATTTCATATAAAGTTTCCTAATAAAATGATGAAAATTACATTGAGGTGTATCACAAAAATAGTAAATGTTAATAAAATAATTGATTTTTTTTTTTGAAAAAAATGCGAGTTAGACGTTTTTCTTTAAGACTCACGTTTAACGTATTTTTAACTATTTTCGATATCTATTTGAACTATTCGATATACCCATAATGTAGTTATCAAAATAAGCTTTGAGATTACATAAACAATTTGTAGATTTGATTAGCGTACAATCGTCAGTGAATTTTTAAAATTAGCATGTTATCGAAATTCAAATTTATTGTGATTTTGCCCCTGTTTGGTAGAAATTAAAATCAAATTTGTAGTAAATTTTGATAAAAGTTAAAACAATTATGGATTTTGCAAAGGTCATAAATTTATAAAGTAAAAATTTAATTATGCAAGATGGGCCATAAAAGTCCACATACGGGACGACGACCCGTATTTGTGCTCATGCAGCTCACAAGCTACCCTCAGACTCGAGTCAAATCTCATTTTTCAAGTCGACCCACAAGCCGCTCCAACTGACGGGCTCTTTTGGCACAACTACCCACAAAGATGTTTATGCATGGTTTTATTAAAGCAATTCATATGAAATCTTACCACCAAGATTAGGAGTTTAAGTATGATTAATTAAAGGGTGAAGTTAGACGTAGAGCAAGCATACTTTATAGATGGCATTGAACGTAATTAAAAATAAAAACACTTTAAATATTATCTATCGTTTAATGTAATACTGTTTTATATCAAACAATTGGGTAATTTTGGTTTTTAAAGATCATACATCCCAAATAGAAAGAGAACAAGGCAAAATGTAGGGAAAAGGGGCCAAAAGCGTATAGAATTATGAATTTTGAGACTAAAATGCAGGGATCAGAAAGTATGAGGATCTGGCCTGCAATTTTTGAAGGGCATGATTGAAATGAAAGTCGAGATCTGAGGATCAAATTGTACAAGATAAAGGTCAAGGGAGCGACGTGCAATTACCTAGGGACTTAGCTGCAAAAAGAGGATGAAATTGTGTCGCCTAAGCGCCAGATGAAGACTCGGGGTCCGTTTTAAATGGTTTTACAAAACCTAGGGACTTGTGTTGCAATTTCTCTAGGTTTTAAGAATTAAAAAACGGCAGCAGCTTCAGATATAATTGTCAGACTCGACTCGAACACAAACTCAAACAATGGAGCATAAGCATGACCTTAAAAACTGTGATTGTGACAAATAAATTGGGTTAAGTTGTTATCAATATATAATAATTTGTGAGCGATAAATAATATACAACCTTAAAAATTGTGAGATTGCAATTAAATTTGTAATCGTGACCTACAATTGGTCACACATCACTGTGCATAGAAAATAGATTAATATCCACAAGTCATGGATCAAATAAAATTGATCACAAATCACTATTTATGATAGTAGTCACACTTCATAGGTTAGGTTATATCGTATAGGCACGTAGCAATGTCAAGAAGACACAAATCAGTGGATTAATTGGCTTGTGGATTATTTGTTACCTCTTACAACACTAGAGTATATTTCCTTTTTTCATGATGACCTTGAGGGAAGAATGCCATTCCTGCATATTAGTGCTATAAACTCCTGCATCTATAGGAGATCCCGCAATTTTATCTTTTGACATCCCAACTCATGGTATATTTATAGAAGAGCTTTCACATTGATGAGAATCTCAATAAAATAAATTATATGGAATTATCAATACTTTTCATAGGGGAGCTAGTTCACTAATTGGCTGATCAATAAAAAGCTCAGAACAGTGAAACAAACTGTATTTTATTTGATAAAAACCTCAGTCACAACAATAAGCTCATATTCACTCGTAATTAAATTAAAATGTAAACAGAAAGAAATCTCCATTTGTGCCCAGCGAAAAAAAAAAAATAACAAATGCATGCAATCTGTTTGAATCTTTCATGGAACCAAATCTGTAACAACAACCTGTATTGAATTCATACTTATAAGTTAATGAAGTATTAGTCGTCATTACATACATCATGTAAAGAACACTCAACCGATTTATGTACCATGGATCAAACTCCCATGATTCTTTCATTGGATGATCTGAAACTTATGTTGACACTGTCAGCATGATCTGCAAATAGATTCAAGAAAATACATAATTACTTTGGTATAAAAAATTTAGTTCTGGATTACATAGTGAATTTTAGGGTTGATGCTTACTATTTGGAGTTCTGAAAATGAAAAAGCAAGCCCCAATAATTAGGTAACATAGCAGAAGAACAAGTCCTTTAAGGTAATGAGATGTTCCATCCTGCAAGATTCGTGCACATATTAATATTGAGGATATAAATGGACGATTTCACATGTCGTAATTCATCTCAAAAAGCTTAAAACTTGTCACTTTGTAAAATCCAGTTTTATAATTTCCTCGTATAAAGATTAATTACCGATTAATTACCTCAGTAGAATTCTCAAGTTGTATCAATCGGCAAAGGTATCATGCATTTGTACATTTTCGTTCGCTGGACTAAACTTCGTGTGTGGTAATGTCAAGTCCCCCATTCACCTGCGCATCACCTTATGTTAAATCGTCTGTTGAGTTTGCTTGAATATTGATGTTGTTATTATGCATCCAGATTTAGCATTTGGATGATTTTGTTGTGGAGCCAATAAGGCACATAGAAGGCTGTGTTTTTTGAGGGATTAAGACGTCAACAGATTTACGTTTGCTATAATTGTATCAATATGTCGAAACTATACTTTATGGTCGATTTGAGTTGTCATGCAGGTTAATTACATCGCTTGCTTACGGTGGTCTACTTCCATTTGCACTAATGTGGTTATATGAAATTTGAGGTTGCCTAAATAAATTCTTTTCCATTACCCTATTTGGTTTATATGAAGATTCGATTCTCGAGTGCGTTTACATATATATTGAATAATTTTTACGTTTTAGTGCATTTACATATATATTGAATAATTTTTAATATTATATAATTAAATATTAATAAACGATCTCACTTTTACGATCGCTGATTGTTGACGTTGACCAGTCAACGTCCGACCTGGCTGAGCTTAAATGCTAGATCCGCCACTGACCGTGACTCCTTGAGATGATCAATGTATATTCTTCTGAAAGATGAACATGCTCTCGCGAATCTTAACACAATCAGAAGGACAATCTGTGTTCAGATATTTTCCTGTAAACTTCACCTACTCTGTAAAGCGACCACACAACATGGGTAACCCATCCACAAATCAAATGGAGAGGAATCTGGCGAAGACCATATTCAAGTCAAGAAAGACAAATTCACAATATTAGTATATGTGGATATTCAATCCTTTCAGCTCAAAGCTTAAATTTACTAATAGGATGGTTTTCACTGAATGGAAGAGCTCAAAAGCAAGATGGTTTCAACAATAGCATAGGTTTTACATGTTTTTGCATCTCTGTAACCACATGAGGTGATGAAGAAGTCAACTGATGTCATTGACTTCAGTTCATTTTCAATCGTTGACTGGTTGAAAATACTAAACTGATAATATACCAGCAACAAAAGGGACTAATTCTATTAGGAGAATCCATTTGATCATTCAGTGCCTCTTATTTACTAGATTACTCTTAGGCTCTGCTTGATTTGCATTATTTTCTAGGGAAGTTAGAATTTTTTTTCCTTTTCCCACCAATTGTCATGTTTGATGAGCCAAATTTGGATGGGAAATTTTGTTTCTTACTTTTGGGCCACATGCCTGATTTTCTAGGAAATTGGGGAAAATCAATTCCCACCAGTTGACTGCCTCCATTTTTTTTTTTTTTTTTTTTTTTACTTTTTGGGAATGGAAATAAGTTTCATAACCAATTGTAAAAAAAAAATCACTTTAATAGACAATTTTCATGTAAAACAAAGCCAAACGAACACTAAACTTTGATGAAAAATGATGAAAAAATAGTTTTTGAGCAGTTTTTTTTTTCAACTTTTTTGGTGATGATAACAAATTTCATAACATAGTGTAAAAAAAATTATTTTTAATGGACAATTTCCGTGTAAAATAAAGTCAAACGTGAACAAAAAGATCCAAAATTTTAAAAATTTTCCGAGTGAAAAATTATATCAATCAAACACACTTAATTACAATTCCCTGTAAAACATTTTCTAGGAAAATCTTTTCCCTGTAAAACATTTTCTTTCCACCCATTTTCCACCTTTACCATCAAACAGACTCTTAATGTTATTTTTTCCCCACCACAATTATCAATTTGTAACATAACTCGTATTTGTCTTGTACCCAATTTTAGCTGGCTGCAGAATGGATTCTTGCATGGTATGGTTAACAAGAACATAAATATAATATAATAAATTTAATTTAACAAATCTATTTCATCCTTTACTTGACAATAAAACCTTTGAATTTGGTTGATTAAAGCATAATTTGATTAAGACAACATGTCCCAGGCACTTACAAAACACTTTGCCAATTTCTACTACGATTACTGACCAATGGCTTCTAGGAGCATAACCTACAAAACCATCAGTGTATTCCATGAAAGTTCTAAACTTAATGGGTGAAAAATAGAAATATGAAGCAATTTGTAACATACCGGGCCAAAGGATCTTGAGTCCATGCTACAAGTTGGATTGTCTCCCTCAACCCAACAATGCCCTTCAGGGATCATCACGGCATCATATGAAGAAGAGATATCGATCCAGTCACCCAGCAAGGCAGTGATTCTCTTTTACATTTTTCTATTTGTGATTATTTGGGGAATTGCAAAGGATGGTGAATGCGATTAAATTTTAGAACTAAAAATGTTGTTTACAATTTTTTACCACAATGTTATGGCATGTATTGGAATTAGCCTATGTTTGCTGGGCAGCCTACCATGTTTGACTGCTTTTGTGTGTAGTGGGACACAAGTGTGTGGAAAATAACGGTACAAAAATTTCTAAAAATGGGAAAAGTATGGATAACAAGTAGAGGCTTAATTTATCGATCTACCTTTTTAAATTTTGTGAATATATATAGCAAGGTTTGCAATCTAATTTGACTTCTAAATAAAAAATGATAACAAAAGCTAGGAGCAGATAAATACTGACACAGAAAATTAATTTCAAATATCATTTTTATCCACATGTATCACTCTCCACCTCCAAGTTGAGCAGGTCACAGTACCACCTCCAAGTGGCCAAGAGCTGTTGAAGCAGCCCTGTCTTTAAAAATTCTAGCTCTCCATGTAGTAACTATAACCGACACACTAACCCCTAAACTTCAACTCTCATGGCTAACATATTCCTACCTATGACAATCAAGTCCAATGTAAAAGTGTGTCAGTTTTCAGTGGATTATGAACATATGAGGTGAAATGTCATGTACAGTTCTGTAGCCTAATCCGAATTATAGAGATACAACAAAATCAAACCAAACGAAAAATAACAAAAACGTTTTGAATTCACAACCAACTCCATTCACCCCACAATAGGGAGTCAATGATTGGTTTCCAATTCTTGCATCGGCCTGTAAAGTAGAACCTAAAATGGATGGAACACTGGATAGATGAAAACCTTTCCAATATGAATTACCCTTCTGGTTAGGGGCATTGACTACACACTTTATGTCTTTAAGCTAGTATTTAAGTGGGAATGGTGTGCAGGAATGGCGATTATAGTGTGCTAGAAAATTGAGTAACGGAATTGAGAGACTATAGAAAGATTATAGAACCCCAGTATTTCCATCTGCGAGGACTCATCATAACACCCAAATGAATTATGAATCGCTTCCATTATGATTGCATTCAAGAAGTTTTTTGAAAATAAATTTAATCATGGTTCAAGAAAGTAACAACTAATTTCGAGTATGATGACTCCCAAATATTTTAATTTTTTTTAAAAAAGGCACCAGAGAATAATGAATAGAAAGAAAACATCCAGAGAAAGTGTCATTTGATTTTAATTGCAAGAGTGCTTATCTCCTCAAGTAAATCGTGAAGAATTAGTGATGTAGAATCAAAAGAAAAACTATTATCAACCAAGGAATTAAAGCGTAGACAGAGAACAAAGAAGCAAGAAGAAGAAGGAGAGAAAAAGCCGAGAAGAAGAAAAGGGGAAGGAGGAAAACGTGGCCAAGCCAAACTCAATTTTATTATTCAGTCATCAACTATCTCAATAACAATGAAAAAAAAAACAATAAATAGCGAAAACTTAACGGGTTTGGGCTAACCCACTAATACAAGCCCAATAACAATAATAAATAGAAAACATAAATGATAAGGTCCAATAACGATAAAATATATCTTAATGGGTCCAATGATGTCCGTATCAATTAGTTTCACGATTTTAAGAAGAACTGGTTATACTTCATGCAGTAGTTAAAATTTTCAAAGTTTTTGATGATTGGATATGACATTTTTATTGGTCCTAATCTATGCCTCTTGAGCACAGAATAGAAAACTTCAAAGTACAGTGCTCAAAGCATATGCCATGTGATCAATGTTACCAAGTTAAGTTTGTAAAAGCAGATTTATAAATCATATTGTGCAGCATATAGAATGTTAATTATTCTCAAGAGAAAATATGCAGCCACATCAATCTTTTACAATGTGCAACTTCATCAAATGCATTTCAATAAATGACTTACTAGAAGGAATGGAAGATCCACACGACTAACAGGAAAAACTTCATGTGCGTACTTTCAGGATTTGGATATGAACAACTATTGTATTGGTCCAGAACTCAAGCTTCTCATCTCAGAAGATTGTTGAAAGAGAAAAATAAAATTTGATGCCATCAATAAAAATACATAAAGTCAGCCATGTTTCCCCACTCACTCCTTTTATCAAGCTACCCCATCTAAAACCCAGCTTAAGGACCTTTCCTTGAGAAAAATATTAGTCAACATCTCACTTGCCAACATATTTGAATACAAGGCATCTATAGACCTCAATGTTCATTGCTACTAGCAATTTTTCTTAATTATCCTGAGTTGTTGTCTACCAACTTCATTGTTAGATATTAGCATTTAATTTATCAAACAGAATTTTTTCTCTAAGGAAGGCAGAGAAATTCATTAAATTACTGAAAGGAATACAATCAAGGATCAGTCACAAACCAGTTAAGTGGGGGTCCTGGGCGAGATTGCATTCCTGCTTATGTTCATAGGAAAAAATAACAGATCAGGGAACACATTTTGATTAATGAAAATTAAAGGATACTGGTAATTTGCTTTAAGCATTTGGTTATGTGGCTATCGATCCAGCAAACAACGATCCAAAAGATGCATTTTGTTTGGTTGGATATCATCAATTGAACTTCAGCATATTTGACATCTAGAGAGAAGTTATTTTAGTAGAGTATGGAGATGAGAGCATCGCATATTAAAAATTGTCAATACTGCGTTAGAAATCAATCTAAATTCAACCTTAGAGTGAACTTCATTATTGCTTGTGTTTAAAGGTCCAGATGGGCTTAAGCAAATTTTTGTAGTTAAATTCAATCAGCAAGTCATAAAGAAGAACATTCATGTCCCATAATTCCGACAAAAAACCAGCAAATATGAGCTTGTGCTTAAAATTGAAGAAAGAATAAAATCAACAATAATTTGGATTAAAAAAGGATCAATATTAATGCCAAACAAGATATTTAATTACCGGAAAATCACAGCGTCACCTTGAGAGAACTTATATTTCTCAAGGCAAAATTTCTCAACCAATGCATAGTTATCTGCAGGCACCAGTTATAGTCTAGTAAAATCTTGATCCAATAAAAAGAATTCTTAATTTTCCTTATTAGATGCAAATTTCCTTTTTGATGTAATTTAGAACCTATAAAATGAGGATTCTTGATTGCAATGAATTACACTTGAATATTGAATAAACATTATAATCTTTCCTCCCATTTCTTTATTTCTACTCTCTCCTTTGTTATTCTTGTTCATTGCAATTGGCATCAAATCTATACCACAAAGTAAAGACAATCAGTAAAATATGAATTTACCCATCACAATTGCAACAGATTGTTTGTCATGGCGGTCGAAAGTGGGAGACATTGAGGAGCCGCGAATGACGATAAAGCTTACATATCGGTCAGATACAGTGAGGCTTATCAGCCCAACGGTTAAACATTTCTTTGCGACCGAACAGAAAATTTGGAGTAGCCATATCTGCTGTGCCTAATTCTGGTATGCATAATGATAAGTGTAGTTTTCACACTTATTTGATGTTATAAATGATGATATTTTACTGTTTTTCGGATAAAATACTACATAACTTGTATTATATTTTATTTTGTAGGTAAACCTCAATGTTTGATGAAGAATTGTAAAAAAGAATGCAAAAATAACGGAAAAGAGATTAATTGTATCAATACAAAGTTAGGGGACTCAAATGAAAATATTCAAAAGTTATGTCGAACCTCACCATGAAAATTTGAGAGTGTTAGACATCAATTGGATGAGAAAAAAAGCCAAATGGATGAAATATAGTCCTAGTACTAGCACATATCAACTTCCGGCTGAAAAGGTTATCCTTCGAATTTTCAGTCTTCGTTTGAGACCCATTTTTGGCATAGAAAATGTTCGACCTGGAAAAATTATGGAAGATTTGTAGCCCTTTGAGTTATCTTTACAACACATTTTGAATAACCTCAATCGGATATTGGAAGAAAAAGATATGACCAAAATACTAAAGGTTATCCGGTGAGAAAAAAGTATACCTATGCGGCCGCATATGTCTAATTAGATGCGACCGCATAGTGCATTCCAGGGCCGAAATTGATGATTGGACTTCCTTCTATGCAACTGCTTATAAATGTACTATGCGATCGCATAGTACAAACTATTGGCGAGATTTTGATTCATTTTCAAACTGAAACTCTACTTTAGTAACAAGATTTTATGCATCATATATTTTATATTTTTCTAATTTTATATTTTATGGTGAGTTATTTGGGATTAACGTTTGGAGCTTACCTGAGGTATCAGACTCACGTTCAAGGTCAGTGTGTTATGTTGCATTAGGACTCAGGTAATAGATAATTGGATTGTTAGGAAGTGACGTAGGCCACCATAAACAGAGAGGGGGCGGGGTGATGAATAAACGGGATCAGCATGATTGAACTTTGTACGTAGCATAGGAAGATGAAAATCTCCGTTTACAACTGCTTCATATTTATGTTTTTAATTATCACAACATTTCAACATGGCTTTAGCAGTTCATAACTTAATTTTTACAGTTTCTTTTGGCAGTCAGATATTATGCCCCCCATTAGCCGGAACTGGAAGCCTATGGACTCTGCTTCCACTACAACAAATTTTTTTTTTTTTTAAAATCTGCTGCAACAGCAGGCAGATTTTCTGCCTGCTACTGTAGCAGGCAGAAAATCTGCCTGCTGTTGGGTTATTATATAAAAAAAAAAATAATAATAATAATAATATAATTTCAAAATCTGCCTGCTATTGCAGGCAGATTTTCTGCCCGCAACAGCAGGCAGAATATCTGCCTGCTGTTGCGGGAATTGACACTTAATAAAAAAAAAAAAAAAAAAAAAATTTTTTCAAAAATCTGCCTGCTGTTGCAGGCAGATTTTCCGCCTGCAACAGCAGGCAGTTAGATAGCTGTAATTGAAAATTCAAAATTTCAGGCAGATATCGCAGATGTAAAGTAATTATGGACAGGCAGCGGGACAGACGGGCTATTAGGTGTTAGCGTGCACGCAAGATTTTTCTTGCGTGCACGCAAAAAATTTTTTGATTTAAAATTTTAAAAATTGAATATTTTTTTTTTGTCTATAAATATGAGAAAATTTTTATAATTTCATATCACTTTTCAATCGTTTAACTCTTTATGCAATATTCTACTCTCCAATTATTCAGCTATTATTTTCAATTTACTCATTTTGCTATATTCTTTACTACAATATTCTGTATTCTCCTCTCGTATTTTTTTTACACGTTTGACTATATTTTTCACTACAATTTCTCTCTATTATAATACTTACACATGGATTTTACCAGTGATGAAATTAATCAGTTTAAAGGTAGTTCGAGTACTCCATCGGGGAACGATGCATCTCAAAATATTCCAATTAATTTGGAAGATATCGAAGAGGAGGAAGTAGTCGAGGTTAAAAGGTTGAAAAAAGAGTCTGCTGATTGTTGGCAACATATGACTCGTAAAAAAGTTGGGGTTCAAAATGGAGTTGATATTTGGAAAGCATGTTGCAATTATTGTGGTAAAGAACTTAGTTGGAAGCCCAGTTCGAGTACATCGCATTTAAATAGACACATTTTACGAAGTTGCAAAGCGAAACCAGTCGGTCTTGACCCGAAACAGACCGAACTAACATTTACCGGTTCCGGTTCCACTTTATCCACTTTTGTATATTCACAGGAAAGATTTCGTGAAGGAATGGCCGCATACGTGGCTGCAGCAGAGATGCCGCTAACGATGATCGAGTCGGAGCACTTTACTCGTCTTGTGCAGAAATATCTCCAGCCCAGGTATAATTCTTATTGTAGAAATACTCTTCGTTCGGATGCTATAAAATTATATAACAGAAGAAAACAAACTGCTATTGAAAATCTAAAAACTTTTGATTGTGTTATATCATTTACCTCTGATTTATGGACCGGTGTTAATAAAAAAGGATATCTTGCTGCTACAGCTCATTACATTGATCACCTATGGATTATGCATAAAAAAATAATTGCATTCAGATGTGTAGAATATCCTCATAATGCGACTAATATATACATGGTTTTAAAAGATATTATACAAGAATATGGTATGCAAGAAATGGTTCGAAGTTTTACTTTTGATAATGCTAGTGTAAACAAAGTTGTTATCGAAAAATTTATTGATGATTTGAATCCTAAATTTGGAGGTTTATTTTTTCATCAACGTTGTGTATGTCACATTATTAATTTGATTGTAAAAGATGGATTGGAATATATAAAATCACCTTTAGATAAAATTAGGCAATCAATTAATTTTATAACTATATCACCAGCAAGAAAGCAAGCATTTAACAGTTTATGTGCAGAGTATGGCTTAGAAGAGAGATCATTTGTCACTGATGTATCACATAGATGGAATTCTACATATCTTATGTTACATTCGTGTGAAAATTATGATAACGTTATTTCAATGTATTATAATGGTAGACATACATATGGACCCGAACATAATTTAGAAGATTGGGAATGGTCTCTTGCATTTCAAGTGAAAAATTTCTTAAAACCTTTTTTCGATGCCACGAAGGAATGTAGCGGTGTTTATTATCCTACATCTTCAATTGTTTTACAACATTTTTTCTATATTGCACAAGCATTTAAAAAACATAGGAGTTTGACAATTTTTGTTAACGTAATTTATTCTATGGAGGCAAAATTTCGTAAATATTGGGAAGAGATACCCTCTTTATTTTTATTAGCTTCAGTGATGGACCCTCGACTTAATTTAACTGGCACAAAAGCTACTATAAAGGGGATTTCAAATTTCATGAATATAGAATTATCACATGTGCATATAGAATCTATGTTATGTGAAATGTATAACTATTACGCTGAAAAAAATGGTCAATGTAGTTCTACTACCCAAAGTTCTTTTTCAAGAAATACATCAACAAATGCAGAAAATTTTTGGAATTTTTTAGAGACCAATACTAGTGTTCCCTCATTTAATTTAGTTCGTCAATATCTAGAGCAGTAGATGTCAGTGGTACAAATCTTGAAATTCCCTCTGAGTTAGCTAGGTATATGTGCGTGGACGTTCGTAGTATGTTACAACCAGAACAATTAGAGGAATTTAATCTTTTATCATGGTGGAGGTGTAACGAAAAGCAATATCCAATTGTATCAAAAATTGCTCGCGATCTACTAACACCTCCGGTGTCTACGGTAGCATCGAAGGCTGCATTTAGTTTAGGTGGTCGAATTTTATGTGACGAACGATCAAGACTTAAAGAAGATATATTGGAGGCTTTAATATGTTTGAAGGATTGGGAATGTACGGAATTACGCCTTCAAGAACAAGTTGACAGCATAATGGCCGAAGAGTTACAACAAATTCAAGCATCTATGATATTGTAAGTTTTTAAATTGATTAGTTTAAAATAAATCTAATTTTTAAATTTTTTTTGTATCAAGAAAAATTGTACACGAAATATTTTATTCGTGTACAGTTTTAACTCCGCCTACGATAATTGTAGCCGGTCCCAAGCCCGGATAAAGGAGGAGGGTTTACAATGTAAACTTTACATTTTTAAAATTTATTTAATTTATAACACGAAGGAGAAAAAAAAAAACCCGAGCCTGCTCGGCCCGCAAAGGCTCGGGACGAAAGCTCGGGCCGAGCCTCATTTTTTTTGCTCGGGCTCGGCTCGGCTCGGCTCGGGCCTAAAAAAGCTCGGTCCAAAAAAGCTCGGGCTCGGTACGAGCTTTTTTTTTTTGGCTCGGGCTCGGCTCTTCGGCTGGCTCCGGTTTATGCCACCCTAATACACGCGGCATTTTTTTAAAGTTCGTCACAAAAATTGTGATGAAAAAAATAAGTATCAAATAATATAAGGCGACGTAAAAAGTTGTCGTGAAATATGAGAAATTGTGACAAATATTAAAGAATGTAGGCAAAAATATGAGACAAGTAAGGCGCCAAAATATTTTTGGTGGGAAACTTATGGCGACAAACTTTTATTTTTTGCAACAAATTGCTTGTGATGCAATACGGTCTACTTTTTGCGATAAAAAATATTTGTTGCTAAAAATTCTATAGTTGGAGGAAAAAATCACTAAAAGAAAAATAATTTTTTGCAACGGACAAAAAATGTTGCAAAAGGTTTTTTACAATGCTCATCAGTATATTGTAAGATCTAATATTGTCGTAGATTATAATGATATGACAACGTGCAATGCGCGCTACAAAAGCCCTCCCGTTGCTTTTATTATATTTTGTAACGCTCTTTGCTTGTTGTGTTAACTTCTTTTTGCAACATCATTTTTTGTAACAAATGTTTATTTTTTCGTCTGGCTACAATTTTTTTAAATTTTAATTATTTTTAGAGGAAATTTTTTATAATAAAAGCTTTATAAAATTTCTAGAAAAAAAAATTATTTCCAAAAAAATAAAAAATAAAATTAGACGATTAAACTTTCATCACTTTATTCTCTATCATAGTGAAGTTGCTTGTGGTAAAATCTCCCAATCAAAATTTTACAACCCGTCTACTAGATCGGACCTAACCCAATTATAAAAACAAGAGCCTCTCAGTTAGGGCAAGAATGATATGCTTTCAGCAGTCTTCCACTCTTCCGCTTCATCTCCTTCTTTTTCTTTGAGTCCTAGTTCTCTTTCTCACAAGTCACAATGGTCGCGGTAAGGGGCACTTTTGGAAATTGGTTGCCGTAGGGAGGTATGAAGACTTTTACGATGGTGACAGGAGCATCGGGCTTTGTCTCAAAGGGTCTGAAGACTCTGAAGTAGCTGAAATGACTCGCTAGCAAAGAGTTTTTGTGACAATTGTGGAGCTTCAATATCATGTTATGGATTGTAGAATCTTATATATGGAGCTGTGTCCTGTAAAATACATTTTATTTTTGAACCAGCTTATAAACTATGCATATCATATGGTTCACTTTTTTGGTAGATATGGCACGTTAAGAATTTGTTTTCAGTCATTTAGCTTATTAACCTGTTAAGCATTAGGAGACATACTGACGAGTCACAGCAAGTTCCAATTATTATACCCCTTGCACTTGCCAGAAAACAAAGAATAGTGGAGAGTTTCTTGTTGGCATTGATTTATATTTTTGCAAGTGATTGTCATGTTGATTTCTTTCAATGAATAGTTTATGCATAAACTTTATATTGCCCCCTGATTGTACTGAGACGTAACAAATGTTGTCTGGTTATGAGTTGGAAGTGGATTGGGTGGCTATTTATTTTGGTTAAGTCATTCTTGTAAGGTTTGATGTTACAAATCTTATCCATATTTATCAATGACTTCTGTTAGTCGACTTTCAATATTCAAAATCAATAGAAAAACTTTGCTCAATGTTAATTGTAAGTTCAATTTTCAATTGTTTGATAATTAAGATTAAGCATTTGGAATAAAATTGATTTAAAATTTATATTGACTTTGTACATTTGTTTGATGTCCCCCTGATTTTTAATTGTGCATTCTGTATCTTGTATTGTTCCTAGGCAATGTCCGATTGTTGCTCCACTAGAATTATGATTGTTTAGGATATTCCTCTTGATGTGAGAATTTTTGATGATTTTCAGTCACTGCTGCAGTTCTTGAAGCGTCTCATTTGAAGTGAATCTCTCTTGGATTTTATTCATAGTATAAAATCATGAAAGTATTGATTTAGCTTACCTGTAGGACGTTTGTTTTTATGCGAACGAAATGTTGTACAACTGTTTGTGACATTTACATATTTGTATGATAGAATATCTAGACATGGCAAATGAATATGAAGGAATTCGTAAAACTGAATTTTGATTTCAATGAAAGAAAAGGGTAATTGATACACACTCAACTTGTAATGAAAATGCTATTGCTCTATTGCAGATTCCTCACTTGAGACCTGCTGAATATAAGAGGTCCAGATTATCTAGGAATAGGAGGACCGTGAACCGTGCCTATGGTGGTGTATTGTCTGGTGGCGCTGTGAGAGAGAGGTTGGCTCACAACCCTCTTCCGCATTTAGGAGTTAAATGATTTTTTTTTCCTCACTGCCCCAACTGAGGCCAAATTTCTCTTAATTTCTTTTTTTGTTCTCAGGATTATTCGAGCTTTCCTGGTCGAAGAGCAAAAGATCGTGAAGAAGGTTTTGAAGATTCAAAAGGCAAAAGAAAAGCTGGCAGGGAAGAGCTAAGAATTTTTGCTTTTAAGTATTCACCAAAAAAAGTTTTGACATTGAAAATTATTCGTAGTGTACTCAAATATCATTATACTGGTATTGGTTCTTCTCTTGGAATGAGTTCATTTCTTGATTAAGTCTCCATTTGCATTAACACAGAACTTATGGTCTGTGTTAATTATACTTCTCATGAATTGAAGGGTTGGGTTGAACCGAAATAGCTGGGCGTGAGCTTGACAGAAGCAACAACATAATTCAAACAAAAAACAGATATTATTGTACAACAGCATAGAACTCTCAATTGGTTGGAAATTTCAAAGCTGCTTGTTTGAATTTCTGCAGAAAAGAAACCAGCATGTGGGGGGTGTAATCTCTTTTACAACAGTTATTTCAATTAAATTTGTGATCCACTTGAATATCATTGGGTATTTATTAGGGTCAATAATCTAACACCAAGATCATCTTCTTCTGCTCTAAAGGCACCCAGTTTTGCAACCATCATTATATCTGAGATCCAAATTCTGTCCATTGAAACTTAGGGTTTTCTAATACCTTCAGTTTCTCAGACATCCTCAGTCTATCTTCTGTGCTGCTTCACCTTCAGAATTGAAGAGTTTCCCCATACTCTAATGACTGCATTCAAATGGTATTTGTATCCAATCTACTAGTCTTGGTAATAGAGGTGGTTCACATCAACAAAGAAATAACTTCCCTGTTAGGTCACATCTTGCTATTGATTAGAAGAACAATTGTAATGTGGTGTCTGCTATATCTGCAAATTCTATTAGCACGTGTGGCCTTTTACAAAGATATGGATGCCTTGTTTGTAAATTTAACGAGGGATTCATTCATTGCTGGACGTGGTCTCTCAAAGAAAAACATACGTCAATAAAAAGCTTTTGATAAATGAAAATGAAACACGAAATTAGAATACCAGTTGGACATTACTAGCTGAAAAACCAAATGGCCCTTTCATAAGGATCGTCCGGCAAAAGTCGTGGTTCATATGTCCTCTTTTCATCAATATATTCAAGAATATCGAGCGATTCGACCATAGGTTTTCCGTGGTGAACAAGAACACGGATTTTCTTGTAAACAGGACTCTAGCAAATCACTCTTGTTGCTCGAATCTTCTACATATTCAAAGGGTATGCCTTTGATTTTGAGATCCAGTCCAACATTCTTAGGATAAGTGCAAGACCATGTAATCTAAAACAACTAAATATATCTACTATAAATTTAAATACCAACTAAATTCAAGTGAAATCATAATAATAGTTTTTTTGTTAACCCTTTTTAGGCTAAGACATTATACGATAACGTTACAATACAAAAGTCTAATAAACTAAATATAAGGCCCAAAAACACCTATAAACTAAATATTTATTTGAAAGCATATAGTTCCATAATACAATTATGAGACATCAATAAGACAACACCTTAAATGATAAACTTTACGCCTACTGATCAAAATCCAAGACTTTAATAGGCTAACTGAATAGATATCATCCTTATTAATTCAAAACACTTAAAGAAATAGTTTAACAAAATATCTAAGCATACAATAAAACACAACAATTAAATTGATGCAAGTATAGTTGCCACTAGAGTCATTGTTGGTTTCTTTTAACTTATTAAACAGCTCATCCACATATCAAATTGCACATGAACACTTTTTAGCTTCTATTGACATATTTTATCATGCATAATTCAGTCACAAAACAAGAGTATGTCCACACAAATAGAATATAATCATGTACATAGTAGATAAACATTTTCCATCAAAGTGAATAAATTTATTTCATAATCATCCAATAGTTGAGAGAAATGCGAAACCATATAATTTCAGATTTCTTACCTCGTTTTGCTCAAAAAAATTATTGATCTGAAACTTTATTCGTAGCAAATATTATCACCGAAGACCCATGATCTCTGTCTCCGATTTGGTGTGGTGCTGGTGGCTCAAGGCTGTGTCGGGTGTCGACTGAAGTTCATTTAAAATTCTGAAGAGGAAAAGGGCTTTTGATATATATATATTAGTTTAGTCTTGAGATTATTAGATATAAATTAGGATTATTGGATAATAATAATATATATGTAATAGAAAATTAGAAATTGACAAAAATACCAATTAAAATTCTCAAACCCAAACGTTCAAAAAATCCATTTCGTTGACGGGTCCACATGACACCAAACCGACGATTTCTAAATTTTCAATCGATTTTTCGATTTGACGATTTTTGCTTACAACACTATCTTATATATTGATTTAGATTATATGCTGGTCGATTATTTAATAGAATTCCAAATTAGTTGTGGTTAATCAATGGTTAAACATTTGACAGGATAAAATAATCAAAACTTATTACACATTATTTTTATTTTGAAATTTACTTAATTTGCTCTTAATAGATAAGAAGGAAAGTTGGTATAGACAGGGAAGTCCAATGAAACTAATTATTATTTCTTACCTAGAAATGAAGAAACTTTCGTCCATATGATTTAGCCTCTGTTTGTCTACCATTTTATCAAACATTATTTTTCTACAGTAAACAATCTTCACCATACATTCATTAATCAATAAAATATTCTACACACAAATCAATGAAAAATACTTTAAATTTCAATTACACATTCTCCAAAAAAATACTATTCCATTACATCATTTTTCTCCCAATAATAGGAGACAAACACACCATTCGTGTTATCAGTTATGGATATTTATCAACAAATAAATAAAATAAAATTGAATGGAATGAGAAAAAAAATTAGTGTACTAATTTTAATTTATCAATAATAAGTTTGAAGTACTAGGAAAGGAGCAATGCTAATATCTATCTCCAATAAGCTTCTCAAGTTTTTGATGTGCTGATATGACCAATAACTTTGAGCTTCATCTTCAAATCTTCATTATTCTCCTAGTTTGATATGCAACTTTCAAAGAATCAAAAACAAGAAATGGCTATTAAACAAAATTTGTTGGTTTAACGGAAAAACTAACGGAATTTCTTGATTTAACGGAAAAATTAACGGAATTTCTTATTTTAACAGAATATCTTTTTTCACCACCCCTTACTTTCCAAATTATAATTAAATAATAATAATAATAAATTAGCTTTTGATAATTACTTCAAACTAAAATATCTAGGAGCTAAGTTATCCGAATCAACTTTTTCTCGAATCTGATTTATGTATCTAATTACGATTTATCCAACGAGACCAATATTCATATATTTACGATAACTCCATCAATATCTAAATATTTGACACAAATAAAATATAATTTGATAAATGTATCATTTAATCCCAAACTTTCAAAATATTAAAATATAGTATATAAAAATTGAATTATATTTTATGAAAATTTTCGGGGTATTACATTCTCACTCCCTTAAAATATTTTCATCTTCGAAAATTTACCTGTCACTTACCAATACTAAGTCTAACACATGATATACATATATTATCGTAATACATATCATACTTTAAGGATAAAATGAATTGTATTATTACTTAAAAAATAGTAAAGACTTAAGTTATGCAAAAAATTTAGGCCTCCATTTGTTTCTCATTAAAAACCCATAAAAATGAAAAATATGACCGTTATCCATCACATCAATCTATCAATTTTGAATTTCTATCTCTTGCGTGGGGTCCGATAACGGCTATATTTTTCATTCTCATTCTACATTAATGAGAATCAAACGGAGCCTAAGTAAACTCATTTTCTTACACTTAACATACCTTAAGTTTTCTGTTTGTGATTTTGGATTGGAGATGACAGAGAGAAACACTTTATTTAATTATTTATCAATTACATAAACATTACATCATTAATTATTTAATTAACCAAAAAAATTACATCTTTATTAATAACAAATTAATTCTTAAACAAAACTATTAAATATAAACTAAGCAAACATACATTGCACGTTTCTTGCACCTAGTGTGTTTGGCTAAATTAATAACCCCGTTAAGTGCATAAGATAATATTTTTTTTTATATATTTTAAGGCCTAACAAATATATAAAACAATAAATGCTTAAATTCATAAAAAGTAAATACTAATACAAATTAACAAACTTAATTTGACAATATTTTTTTTTCAATTTGTCTCTTTTTCAAAATATACATCTAAAGTCTTTTGTTTCTTTGTTTGTACCAAAATCAAACTCAACTTCATTCTTACTTTTTTGTAATGCACATACTACTTTTGGCATAATTTTTTTTTTTTTCATTTTGTATAAATTAATTATGTAAGTTTATGACGGCTTGAAATGCATCTTTTGAAGAAACAATTAGTAAAACACAATTGTCATCTAGATCACGATCATCATTGATGGGTGTATTGAGTAGCACTTGAATAATATATGCATCGGTATGAGATTTCATCATCGCATCATTTTCACTAGAATGGTTTGAAAGGTGTTCGTCATTTCTCACATTTCTATAGCGGAAACCAAAAATAACTTCACACAATCCGTTGATTCCTTTACTTTCACTGACTTTTGGTTCAACATTAATATCTTCATTTGACTAAATCTTGCAATTTCTTTTAATTTATTTCAAATGAAAAGTCATAGTAGAAAAAATGTATAAAATTTGAAATAATCGGGGATCTTAAGTTAAAACTAGTTACTGTAAAAATTTTATTTCATGTACAATCGAATGATTAATATTTTAAGTTATTTTGAAGCCATGGTCATTAATAATAATTTTATAGAAAAATATAATACTTTTCTAAAATAATAATTTTTCTTAGTCCAAACATTATTATTCAGTCAAAAAATTCATTAAAATTGAGCAAAAAGGACTTATTTGTCCGTCGTATTTTTAAATAAACAAAAATAATATTGAATAATGTTCCTCGTTAAAGCACACTCACATGATGTTGGAAGAAAATCATGATTAAGAAGATTTGCTAGATAGCAAAATGTTAAATAGAAGAATATGATGAAAAAAGTAATGATCTAAATGTGATAATTAATAAAGATTTAAGACATTCAGTTCTTGTTTTGTTGGAGATTAAAATTAGATTTTTAGTAGATTTTGATAGAAGTTGATGAAACGTGTTGTTGAAAAGTTGTTGATCAATGAAATGTGTAGTTAAAATTAATTATTGATTTTAACTTGAATTAAAATCTTTATTTTAATTTCTACAAAACATGGTTTTAATATAATTAAAATGTAGTATATTTATAAAAATATATAGTGTGAAATAACCACCTTAATAAAAATTTGTGGTTTTTGATAAATGTGGGTTATTTGCGGACATCGAGGAAAATAATTGCTCACTGGTGTGCTGTCGTAGGCACCCAAAAATAGTCCTTAAACCTCAAAAACTAATGTAGTAGTGGAAGTAAGGGTCGATCCCACGAAGAGTGTGTAATTTAATATTTTATGCTCCGTTCAATGATTGGGGGTTTTTTGTATGCAAACAATTGTGAATAACACAATTAATAACAATGAAAACTAAATTAACGAAAACAATCGAAAGACTAACCTTGGTCCAAGTCAATATCCACCTTCGAAAATCGACAACTGATCATAGATGCAAGGATAATTCAATTCATATCTTGAATATTCACCGTTGGAATAATTTTCATATTTCTCCTTAATTTTAGTTAGTTAGAAACCAGCGTTCTAATTAACCCTAATTATTAAATAATCACGTATCAGCGCTAAAGATTCAATTTAATAACAGCTTTAAACAATAGAGAAATCGATGAACTAGATAATACAAACACCAGCGGTTGCATTCAATCTATTTAAATATTCTTCTTAAGATTTAATAACATCTATCGCGGAAAATTATCAAATCCTAGTGCTTCACAAGTTAAATGATTCAAACAATTACGGATTTGAGATTTAACTTAACGATAGATTGCAACGAATAATAAACTAGTAGGCCTCCTAACAATTAAACATAATAATCATAGAAATAAGTGCA
The DNA here is from genome assembly GCA_019097785.1 of Fraxinus excelsior. NCBI lineage: Eukaryota > Viridiplantae > Streptophyta > Magnoliopsida > Lamiales > Oleaceae > Fraxinus > Fraxinus excelsior. The sequence continues at coordinate 2,182,000 of CM032641.1, read as the reverse complement.
GAAGAATATTCAATACTCAAAAACATAAATTAAATCAAGAAAAATCATTTAGATCTCACAATATGTGGTTCCGAGGCTTCAATCTCCTTCGACCAAGTGTAAAAGTTTAGTTACAATTCATGAATATAAGAGAAAAATAGAGAATAATAGAGTTGGGAGGCGTTTTTTACGTTCTGGTTCTGTTCTAGGGTTTATAAAGTATAGAAATATTTGTTTCCATAAGTGTTTGATTGAAATTAGGAAACCAGAATTTTCGTCCCGGAAATGAACCATGCGGCCGCAAGGAACAAGTGAAATCAACACTTTAATTCTCGGGAATGGTATGTGCGGCCGCATGGAATTAAAGGCTTGCGGCCGCATGATTTTACGAAACTTCCTCCGGATAGTGTTCAGTAATTTGGCCATAACTTCTTCTACCGATATCCGATTGAAGCGATTCAAGATGCGTTGTAAAGATAACCCAAATGTATAAAACTTTTATTCAGAGACCATCTTCAAATTCGATCGTTTACCATGTCCAAAATTGGTCTCAATATGAGACTGAAAACCGATGCAAAACTTTTCAGCTTGAAAGTTGATCTGTGAAAATATCTTGACTATATTTCATCCCTTTGAATCCTTTCTTCATCCAATTGACCTCTAACACTCTCGAATCTTCATCACAAGGTTAGACACAAGTTTAGAATATTTGCACTTTAGTCCTTGAACTTTCACTTTCTTTCATTTTGGTCCTTTTTTCACATATTTCTTCCAAATTACGCCATATCCATAGAATTGCCACCTAAATCAAAATATGAGCGTAATGAGTACATTTTGGTACAAAATAAACATACGAGCGCATAAAATAAGGAGGGAAAAATATGCATTTTACATTCCTATCACTCACAGAAACTAAAATATTTGAGATGGAAAATCATAATCATCTAAGTCCAGGGAGAAAATGTCAAAATGTGAAAAGGCAATTGAATGAAATTCTTTGGTATTATCATAGAAAAACTGGAAATTATAAATCATATATGCCAAAATGATCTTTTGACAATATTTTAATAAGTAATGTTGTCATTGATATTAATAAATGAGTTTTGACAACGTTTTTTAAAAAGATGTTACGGTAGACACATTTAGCAACGTTTATTCAGTGTTGCGGAATGTTTTACCTTTAACAATATTTTTCAAACATTGCTAAATGTGAGACTTTTCGCAACGTTTAATAAACGTTGCTAAAGGTGTCTTACATTTCGCAAAGTTTATCAAACGTTGCAAAAGATTTTACCTTTCGTAACGTCTGATAAACGTTGTTAAATGTGACTTTCATCAACGTTTGATAAACACTGTGAAATGTGACTTTTAGCAACGTTTGATAAACGTTGCGAAATGATAGACGTTGCTAAAGGTGGCTTTTAGCAATGTCGAAAAGTTTTTTTCTTTTTCCAATATAAAACGAAAAAAATCGAATCCTCTCTCATTTCTTCACATTTCACTCTCGACCTCGGGGCGCTCTCTCCCCCGTCTCAAACTCCCACCGGCCACCACCACCACTCCATTCCACCGCAAAATACATCCTCATTTCTTCTCTCCTCTCTCCCGTCTCCTACCCGCAGGCCGAGACTCCACTCCCACACCACACACGTTCTGTTTTCGAGCTCCGCCCGTTCCAACTCTCGTCGCCGGTCGCCCTGCTCCTCTGATGAGATAAGTTTCGGTTTTTCTCACTGTGTGACTGTGTCTGTGTTTTTTTATTTAGGATTTTCTAATTAGGGATTTTGATGACTATTGGTATTTTGATTCAAGATGCCGGGAAAAATATTGGGTTTAATCGGAGGATGTGAAGAAATTTATAGCGTTTTTGTTTGGTCTGAGTGGGCAGCTAGCTAAGGATGTGTTTGCTATGATGAAGTCACATATTCCATTTGGGCGTAAATCAATGCTTGAGGGGTATGTCGAGATTATATTTAGAGCATGGAAGACAGTTGAAGGTGGATGCAAGGATGAGATTGAGAATGTATTTCTACAAGAGTTGGTTGATGGTGCCGTACGTGCCAGGTTAGAGGCATTTTCTGCATCCATTAGGAAAGTTTTAAGTGGGTTTGTTAATCAGCGGACTGTGGAGGGATTCAGTGCAGTCTAATTTCAAGGTAAATGTAGATTAGTTTAAAATTCTAGAATTGATAAGAAACTGAATGATGAAATTTCCCAGTGGAAGCTAATGACTTAGAGCATTCTGCCAGATGCCAAGATGCCAGATAGGTAGATAGGTAGGAGATTTAGTGATGCCTCTGTGCAGAGTGACATCAAATTGTGGCCCTTCAAAGTTATCTCTAGACCAGGTGATAAACCAAAGATAGGTATATTAGTAAGCAATTTTAATCATCCTATACCAATATCAACGGTGAATTGAAATTCATGCTGTCACTATGCAAAACAGCTGAGTAGATCTTCTTCTAAGGTCTTGCATCTTTAAGCTTTTATTTCTTTAGTTATTTGATTTTCATTTTATACGTTTCAATATGTGTTTTGATACCAGGTTGAAAGAATGAAGAATGAAGAAATCCAATTAAAGGGGATAAAATAGCTCACAACCCAGCAAACACCTCGGGATACAGATTATCACCACCCAAAGGAGCCAGACAAGGGATACAGGTGGCGATACGTGGAGGTCGAGCTATGGGCTAGACGAGTTTAGACGAAGCATATGCGTAAAAATGCGTTTTCTTATTTTAATATTATTTTAATTTTTAATCAATTAAAAATAATATTTACTAAAATTTAAAACAAAAATATAGGAATTTTATACATTTTCTTCAAAGTTTCCAACAAAAATATAAGTTTCAAATTTAAATATAAAATAGTAAGTAAATACTAAATAGCATAGGAACTCAAATTTTATCTAACTCTTTATCGGACTCCAATTCAGTAACATCTTCTTCATCTAATTCATCATCCGTGTCTTCTGATACAAAATCCTCTTCGTCGGGCTCCCTTATATTATTTTTCCTCTCATCATACTCCTCATCATCACAACCCTCTACAATCCAAGGTTGTTTTGATTTTAAATTAGGGCAAACTGAAGAAATTAACATTTAATAATTTTTAACTTCAAAGAATTGTAAAAAAATGGGGTAATGCGCGCCTTGGCGCGCTTTGGCGATCAACAATTGTCGTTGACCGCTAAATAAGAAGCTAACACATTTGGCTTGGCGTTTTGGCCACACTTTACGCCAAGGCGTGTCTAGGCGGCCGCCTAGGCGCGCTTTTTAGAACACTGCTTGGAATCCACCAAAGAAATACTGAGTTAAGAGGAGAAAATTTAACACTTCTCAAATGAACTTGAATATTATTTCCAACTTGAATGCCTTCATGAGTTACATAGGGTGCCTTTAATAGTTGAGACTTGGAATACCAAAACAACAAAAATAAATGCAAATGAATGAATCTAAGTTACAAATTCATGTATGCAATGAAAAAAAATAACATTTAGTCTTCAATGAATCTTGGAAGATGAAAATCTTCTTCAATTCTCGGGTAGGAAGGCTGAATGACCACTGTGAAGTAAAACACCCATAAATCTTTGTAGAAAAGTCCAAATCGAGATCCGTAAAATTCTTTGGAATCCTAACTTCAAGACCTTTCCAATGGTATCTCATTTGCTTGGTAAGAGTTGTTATATCATTCCTGATTTCGGTAGAAAGTGACCCCTAGATTCTGTGACTTGGAAATTAACACACCAATGAAATAATTTTGATTTCTCTAGGTTCAAATGTTGTAATTGATGGTACTCCTGTATCAAACACCCCTGGTTGAGAAAGCATCGACCTCGATTCTATGTTGTCATTTTCACCATGGTAAGGGGAAAGATCTGAAATATTGGAAGTATTGGAAACATGGTAGCTAGAAGGTAGATCAATCTTGTATGCATTTTTGCCAATTCTCTGGAGAACTTCGAAAGGTCCATCAGCTTTGGGATGAAGTTTACCATACTTTCCGTGAGGAAATCTTTCTTTTCGAAGATGAATCCAGACCAAATCACCCTCTTTGAACTCAACATGCTTGCGATGTTTGTTGGCAACTTTCATATACTTATCATTTTGCTTCTGTATCTTGTCTCGAACTTGTTCATGCATCTTCTTTATAAATTTGGCTCTTTCTTCAGCATCACCACTAAAATGGTGCTCATTATGATGTGGAGTTAAATCTAAAGGACTTAATGGATTTTGACCATAAACAATTTCAAATGGACTCGTCCTTGTAATTTGGCTAGTAGACTGATTATAAGCAAATTCAATTTGTGCCAAAATCAGATCCCATTGGCGAATGTTTTTTCCCACATAACTCCTCAACAGATTGCCCAAGCTTCTGTTGACAACTTCGATTTGACCTTCTGTTTGTGGATGGTAAGATGAACTAAAACAAAGAGTAGTTCCCAATTTTCTCCAAAGAGTATGCCAAAAATGACTCAAGAATTTTGCATCACAATCTGCGACAATGGTCTTAGGAATTCCATGGAGTTTGACAATTTCACGAAAGTAGAGATCAGCAATGTGAGATGCATCATTGGTCTTGTTGCATGGAATAAAATGTGCCATCTTTGAGAACCGATCAACTACTACTATGATAGAGTCTTTGTTCCTTTGAGTCCTTGGCAAACAAAGTGCAAAATCCAAACTAACATCTTCCCATGGTGCATTTCCAATAGGCAATGGAGTGTACAAACCCGTATTTCGTTTGTGAGTTTTGGCAAGATGACAAACTTTGCAACGTTCCACATATCTCCTTACATCTTGCTCCATTTTTAGCTAATAAAAGTTCTCTTGTATCAAAACAAGAGTTTTGTCTCTTCCAAAGTGTCCTCCTAGTCCACCAGAATGTGCTTCAATGATAATTGTCTCTCTCAGTGAGCATTGAGGGATGCATAAACGATTTGACTTGAAAAGAAAACTATCATGCACAAGAAATTGTCCACAACTACCTTGCTTACATTTTTCCCAAATCTGTCCAAAGAAATGATCTTCTTCATAATGCTCCTTTAGAACTTCAAAACCAACAACTTTCAATTGCAATTGAGTTAACAAGGAGTATTTTCTGCTTAGAGCATCCGCCACAATATTTTGAACTCCAGATTTATGTTTAATAGTGAAATTGTAAGCTTGAAGAAATTCAAACCAAGTAGCATGTCACCTACTTAGCTTTTGTTGGCTACTGATGTACTTCAAAGCTTCATGATCGGAATAGAGCACAAATGGTCTTGGAAGTAAATATTGACTCCAATGATTCAAAGCTCAGCATAATGCTTAAAACTCCTTATCGTAAGTTGAATAATTCTTTCGAGAGTCATTAAGCTTTCTTTATTGACTCCAATGATTCAAAGCTCAACATAATGCTTAAAACTCCTTATCGTAAGTTGAATAATTCTTTCGAGAGTCATTAAGCTTTCTTTATTGACTTAGGACAGCACCAATTCCCACATTAGAAGCCTCACATTCAACTTCAAAAACTTTGTCAAAATTAGGAAGTGAGAGAATAGGGGCTTCGGTCACCTTTTGCTTGATAAGATCAAAACTTGTTTGTGCCTCATTTTCCCCAAAGTTCATAAGAGCATATGATTGATTTCCTGCCTCCAATTCTTCTTTGTAACCGGAGAGTGTTAGGAAATTATTTTCTCTCCTTTAGAAGGCTTGGAAATAATTTCCCCTTTAGAAGGACCCAAGATAATTTTCACATCATTCTTGTAAAATGTGTAAGTGTTCTTGTAGCCATCATGAATAGTCCTTCTATCATATTGCCATGGACGACCAAGAAGTAAATGAGTAGCATCCATAGGGACAACATCACACCATATCTCATCCTTGTATTTATTTCCAATAGAAAAGGATACCAGGCAACGTTTGTTAACCTTCATTTCATTGTCTTTGCGAAGCCATGAAAGTTTATACGGATGAGGATGATTCTTTGTCTTCAAATTCAATTTCTCTACCATTTTTGTTGATACCACATTCTCAAAACTGCCACCATCAATTATTACATTGCAAACCTTACCATGAGAAGTGCATTTAGTGTGAAAGATATTCTTTCGGAGCCACTCATCTTTTTCTTCTTCTTAACTTGTGCTTAAGCTTTTGCGAAGCACCAATGATTCTCCATGATCTTCATAAATAATTTCTTCATCTTCCAATGCACATCATTATCACTTTCTTCCTCGACTAGAGTGACTATTCGGCGATTAAGACATTCAGAAGCAATATGTAGAGCTGTAAATGGATCGGATACGGATCGGATCTGCCTATATCCGATCCGATCCGATAAGAAAATTATCTGATCCAATCCGATCCAATAATTCAACGGATATTTGATTGTTAAATCCATATCCGATTTGTTATGTTATCGGATATCCGATCCGATAATCCGATCCGAAATTAATAAAAATTAGGGAAAACAAATGTTTTTATGTTCTTTAAAATTTTGAACTAACTTGAGGCCCACTTGTTTTTACTAGCAAGCCCAATAGTGACTTCTAAAATCATGATGTTCATTTTTAAAGGAGAGATCATCTCTAGTTTTCTATTGACATTTGATGTGGGTTAAGGTAAAATTGAATTTCCATTGTAAATATAAATATTTTATTTCATTATTTCCATTAACAAATCAAATTAATTGTCACATATTAATTATTAGTTTTTGAAATTATAAAATAAATTACAATAATAAATTTAATTATGAAAAATATAAATATTTATTTACTTTAAATTAGTAAACTAAAATTAAAAAAAATCTATTATTTTTATAATGTTTTACATTTATGTATATAGTTATTTATTCAATTTGACAACCGGTTCAATTTTTAAAACATTGGTGAAAATCATTTTTTTTTTTAAATTTTGCAATTCTTACATAGGTTTAATAATTATAAAATTTTCAATTTTTTTTTTATATTTTGAATTTGATTACTTTTTTAATCTAAATTTAATTATTTTAATGACAAATAATATGTCATAAAAATATTTTATTGACTCAATTATTTATAACAAATCGGATCGGATTGTTATTTGATCGGATCGACATATATCCATATTTGATCCATTTAGTTAACGGATTATCGGATTCAGATCTTGATCGGGTTATCGGATTAAGACCTTAAATCCATCTCCCATTAATCTCGTCGGATTCGGATAAAAATCCAATCTATTGACAGCCCTAGCAATATGTCCATACCCTTGGCATTGAAATAACGATGGGAATTCCCGGAAGAAGATGGTGCGGGTTGCTATGAGCTAGATCCAACATCTCCTTTTGTAACTAGTTTAGAAGTTGATTTAGTCAGTGTAGGAGACTTTGAAGTAGCGTTATCTCAAACAATAGGTCAAAATGTGGGTCACTTTGCTTCCTTTTGTTGTTTCTCAACCTTGAGAACAAGTTTGCAAACATCATTATAACTCCAATAAGGTTGTAATTCCACAACAATAGCAATTTTAGCTTTAAGTCCTCCAAGATAACGGGCAATAGTTTGCTCCTCGAGTTCAACAAGATCCCATTTCATCATGAGAAGATCAAATTCAGCAGTGTACTCTTCCACGGACAGCTCCTTTTGCTTGAGATTATGAACTTTGAGAAAACTATCTTGCCTATAATTGTGTGGCAAATATTTTCTCTTAAGTTCCTTCTTCATCTTTTCCCATGTCACGATCTGGCTCCTTCCTTCACTTTGTCGTTGTCTCTTGAGATTCTTCTACCATAAAGAGGCGTGCTTTCTCAATTTCAAAGCAATTAATTTAACTTTGGAATGTTCAGGTACCTCTTTATATTCAAAAACTCTTTCCACAGTATGAAGCCAATCAAGAAAGTCATCGGGTTGCATTCGACCTTCAAATTCGGGAATTACGATCAAAATTGCGAATTCTTCGAACATGATGAGAAGAGGAACCATCACTATGAGTACGCTCATGAAAAGGATTTATTTCTTCTTCATTGTGATGTTCATCTTCTGAATTATTGGCAAGGTTCTAATTCCGACCGAGCTCAAATTGTGCCAATCGTTGTTGAAGTTCCTGTACTTGCATTCTCAATTCTTCATTTTCGATATCAGGAACATCTCTGTCTCTACTCGGACGAGCATCAATATTTCCACCACGACGATGCCGACCAGCCATGAAAACCCAAAGCTTTGATACCAAATTGATACTGGGTTGAAAGAATGAAGAATGAAGAAATCCAATTAAAGGGGATAAAATAGCTCACCACCCAAGCAAACTCCTCGGGATACAGGGCTAGTATAACTCACCACTCTCGGAATCCACCAAAGAGATACAGAGTTAAGAGGAGAAAGTTTAACACTTCTCAAATGAATTTGAATATTATTTCCAACTCGAATGCCTTCATGAGTTACATAGGGTGCCTTTTATGGTTGAGACTTGGAATACCATAACAACAAAAATAAATGCAAATGAATGAATCTAAGTTACAAATTCATGTATGCAATGAAAAAAATAACATTTAGTCTTCGATGAATCTTGGAAGATGAAAAGCTTCTTCAATTCTCGGGTAGGAAGGCTGAATTACCATTGTGAAGTAAAACACCCATAACTCTTTGTAGAAAAGTCCAAATCGAGATCCGTAAAATTCTTTGGAATCCTAACTTCAAGACCTTTCCAATGGTATCTCATTTGTCTGGTAAAGTTGCTATATCATTCCAGATTTCGGTAGAAAGTGACCCCTATTCTGTGACTTGGAAATTAACACACCAATGAAATAATTTTGATTTCTCTAGGTTCAAATGTTGTAATTGATGATACTCAAGCATCATGTTTATGAGCTTTTTTCTTCATGTTGATTGCTGTTGGTTGTGATTGATCACTAATAGATGGAGGTGGGTGATGATTTTAGGAAATTCTGGGTTTTTTTTTTGTTTTTTTTTTTTAATGAATGCATTGAATGGAAGGGTTTAAGCATTTCATGTGTTGGAAACTGAGAAATAACGGAATCTGGTTAGATAAAAATTATGAGCCCTTAGAAGGCGAAACCCGATACCTTGGCGTAAAATGCCAATAAACGTCAATTATATATGGTTAATCTGAGTCTTTCACTAAATTTTGGTAGCTGAATAAAATAAATGTTAAACGTTTCTTTTGGTGTCTGATAGGATATAGAAGCAGGAAGACAAATACAATCGATCCTTTTACAGATCAAACACATGCGTTTTTGGCCGATATGATTGTTTGAGAAAAGCTACTACACTTGTTGGAACTTTGAAACAACCATGACTAATTGGTATCTTTTGTGTGTTACTTTTTTGGATTAATTCAATTTCATATCTAAATGAACATTGATGCACATTTCTGTCATTGTTTTGCTTCTTCTGCAGATATTGTCCTTAAGTTTCCTTGTTTTCTCAGTTCCCTTAATTTAATATTTTTCTCTTCTACTTGTTTGGATGCGGGGAAGGATGTGGCTAAAGAAATGGAAACTTTGAAAGCACCTTTCACCTTTCAAGAACTTGATGATCATTTTTGTGTTTATATAATTTTATTAATCCTGGATTTGCAATTTTTAAATTCAAGGCAGCATCCGATTCATGGTTTAAGTTCCTTTTGCATCAATTGAATGAATTGAAATAATTTCTGTATTGTAGTCATTGGTTAATAATACGTCCTTTTTTTTTTTCCCGATAACTTGAGTTAGTGACATTTATCAGCCATTCATAAATTGTGATTGTTTATACTATATTTGTTATTGTTGTTGGTGATTAGTAGGTTTTGGGTTGCAGAGTTATTTATTCTTGGGTTTCAAGTGCCCTTAGTGGTATTGGGAAACAAGTTCATCATCAGAGAAGCTCTGTAGAGGTTGGCTCAATTCTTAATGTTATTGCTTAAGGAAAAGAAGAAGGCTACTGAAGAACGTGCTGCAGCTGTGAAAGCATCTGGAAATAGGAAAGAGAGTAGTTTATGATTTCCATTTATGATCGAGTTTTTCCTTTATCATTTTATTTCATTTTGAAGCTCTTTTTTATTTAAGTGGTGTTATATCACATTCTAATGTTCAAGTGTATGGATTTAAAAATTTGTAATGAAATTATCAATTTTTATGCAATTCCAAAATTTGTTCATAAGTTGCATTTTTTATTTTGTCAATCTATTTGCATAAATGGTTGTTGTTATTAAAAAAAAAAAAAAAAAAAAAAAAAAAAAAAAAAAAAAAAAAAAAAAAAAAAACCCACCCTACGGCAACGTTCAAAAAACGTTGTCGTATCTCTCTACTATATAACACCACCTTGATTTGCAGCACACGTTCAAATGTTGCCGTATGTTGTTTTTGTTGTAGTGATTTGGTATCTTCAATGCATTCTATGAGCCTGTTTGGTACGGCTTAAAATTCAATTAAAATTAAAAATATGATCGTTATTGGGTCCCACCCATCTAATAAAAGTCAACAATAACGGCTATATATTACAGTCTACGTAGTATTGAAATAGACGAACTTCTTATGAAATTTAATGAATATATGATCAAATCCAAAATTAATCTACAATGAATTCTAAAGACAACCCAATATTTTTGCTTACTTTTCATTTCTCAACCTTAAATAAAATAAATGCAATGAAGAGAGAAAATTTAAAACACTACAAACATAATCTGAATCTTAACTTTCTCTTGGAATTCTTTTTCCTTCCATTTATTGAATTAATTACAAGTTAATATGTTTAACAAAACATCTACATATAGATGGAACTTTAGATATTGTCCATCTTTTTGGTCATGTTAACTTGAGGGTCCTAGTACATTGCATTGGAGAAATTTTTTTATAGACATTGTCTAATTTAACAATTTTTAAATAATTCACATTAGCATTGGAGATCGTATTTATTAGGCTCAATTGGGCATTGACTCGACAAAGGCAATGGGTTATCATGCCACCAATCGGTCCGACGGGTTAATACTTAAACATTTACTATAAAATCTTTGTCAGATGAAAAGTCGCCGGAATTTGGGTTGGCATGGTGACATGCCAAAGCTCGTCATTTTTCTCAAGCCTAAATTTAATGACGAGCATAGTTAAGATTTGATAAACATCTTGGAAAGTTCTTTTCGAACATTTTAAGTCAATGTTGCATGTTTTCAAAGATTTGTTGGCCGATAACGGCTCGAACTTCAATAGTACTATGCCCAATCTTACTTTCTTCGACACCAATTTTGGTGTGGAAACGAGATTGTATCTTGAAACAAGAACAAATCTTGAAACTCAAAAATTCTATAATAGAATAAAATTATTGTAATGAATTGTTGTTTGCAAAAGTGTACAGAGCTTTCTCTAAATAAACAGATTAATTGACTAAAGTAAGTCCATGTTTGATGTTCATTGTTTTGAATCTCTTTTTGCTACGAAATCATTTTCAATTATACATTCACACGATAAAATATTTTGCATGCAAACTCAAAACATTTTCCCTCTTTTTAATTACACATTCTCTAAAAAATACTATTCAAAACTCTTTTTTTATTATTAATTTTTTCACAATAATGGACACTAAACAAAAATCTTATTTTAACCAAGAAAACAGAAATCTTACCCCAAACAAGAAAGGAGAAAGAGAGATGAAACCTATTATAAGGAAAAAATCGTGTTTAGAATAGAACTATCATACATCAGTTCGCCTAGGTTATGCATAGGTACGGCTGGACAAAATTCTTGAACCGAATTGTATCAAACCAGACCCGAATCGAGCAGTTTTTCTTAAATTAAATACTCGAACAGGTATCTGAATCGAGAACCGACGGATTTAATTCAATTCTCGATTCTAGACGAAGAACCGAATAACCAAATAAGAACTGAATCTCCCTAATTTTTTAAAATTTTTTATCTTAAATAAGTCAAATTATTTTATATTTTAAATAAACTTGCTAACTAATAAATTTAGTTTAAACCCAAAATATGATTTTACTATTTTTAATTTTCAGCCAAACTCAACTTAATCAAATTGACCTAAATTTTACCCAAATTTCTTATTCTACAGTAGTGTCGTTTCTGCATTTCTATTATTGTGAATTCGTCATCTTCCTCTTTCTGTAATTTTAACAGTCAAATATACGAAGAACTCAATAAAAAGATGTACAAAACATATTGAACTATGTTATTTTGTAAGAGTTGAGATTGAATAGCCATAGTCGGATTAATGTAGCGGTTTAAATATGAAAAAATTTAATTATTATACGGAACTCAGAAATCGAAAAATCGAACCGAATCGGACTATGTCTAGGTTAAGACTAATTATTCAGATTAACGGCTAAAGAATTTATATAATAAGAATGTTGAGCGTGAATTCTAATTTTCATCTAAGAATATTTTAATCTATTAAAGCTACTTCTAATTATATACTTGTTTTTTTCGTAATATTAGATCATTTTGTAAACGTGAAAAGCAACATTTCTGTGGCAAAAATTGTAACATTCCCATTACAGCAAGACTAACCCATTTTGAACAGTCACAAGATACGGCCCCACACCCTCTGAAGTGAATAGTTTTAAATGTATATTCTTTGGTATACATTATTTGAAAAATAAAAAAAAATACCTACCTCCTATGTGGGTGTGTGAGATCATCCTTTATGTTATGTTATTTGTTTCTGTAGCACCCATGAATTATTGTGCCAAACAAGATGCCGACCTGTGTACGCACAGATTAGCTTACACGTAGAAAGCTAGACGAATCAAAATTCATAAATGACGGTGGAAAGTTTGAGAGATAGAAGGTGAGCTCTAGAGAGAGAAATGGCTTCTACAGAACCATGGCTACTGGAAAATGGCAACGTCAGATGCCTGACCATGGAAATGAAGCACGTCCATGTTTGGACGGCGCATAACATGCCTTCTTCTTCTCTGCGCAAGAAATCGGACCTAAACCTTGTTTCCAAAGTTCGACAAGGGTTACTCCGAAACATTTTGGTTAATCTGCAAGAGGTTTTGTTGGGAACCAAGCTATCGATTCTGTTTCTGGCAATTCCTTTTGCTGTTGCGGCTGAGTGTAAAAATTTTGGAAGAGTAAGTATCTTTGGTTGATTACTCAACAGTAAACTTTTCCTCGTCTGACCATAAATTAAGAATTTGATTGGGAATTTCAGTTTAAAAATAAAAAAATCTGTAAACTTCTAGCCTTGATGCATTTATTATTATTTCTCAATTATTCATTATTATTTTTATTTTTTTTAACAGCCATGGTTGTTCGCATTGAGTTTACTTGGACTCACTCCGCTTGCTGAATGTGTCAGCTTTTTGACAGGGTAAGAATTTTATAATTAAATTTTCAATCTTCTTCAATAAATAATAATACGATCAGGATCTAACAATTATTCTATACATCTTTTGATTCTTAATAATTTATACAGACAAATCGCTTTCTACACAGGTCCAACAGGTAATCCATGTTTCATACATTATTTTTTATCTTTTTAGGGAAAAAAATGAAATCAGTTCAAATTTGATAGAGACAATAGGACGTGTTATACATTCCTTTAGGGGGTTTTCCCTTTGTACAGAACCTCTCACATGAGGCGTGGGACTCACTTCAATGAGGGAAAAAAAAAAAAAAAAATTACCCACCCCCAGAGAGAGAGAGAGAGAGAGGGGTGGGGGGTTGGGTTCTGTGAGAACCCTGTACATGCAGCTCAACACTTACTTTAGTGAGTGGGCCAGTGGCATCACCATATATTTATAAGAGCAATTCCACTTGTACATCAAGTGGATGTACATAAGGGGTTACACCCCCTCACATGGGAGGTGGGACCCATTGTATAAAATATTTATTTATTTAAGCGGGTCACATCCTATGTGAGGGGGGTGTAAACCCTTATGTACACTATGATGTACTTATAGCAAAGCTCTATTTATAATTGTCTGTGATTCAGAATAATGGAAGAATCTAAATTTTTGTTTGAAAATAACAGTTAGATTAAAACAAATGAATAGCCGGATAATCCAATACTATTTTGTTGATGCAACATTGATTGGTTTTTTTTTTGTCCCTGGGCATCAATTACTTAATCTATTACAGTAGCGGGGGAGGAATAAAGCTTAGTTCGTGGTTGTATTACTCCATTACGGTTTCCAAATCCTTTTCTTGATTCAGTTTCTTGTTGCGGGATTTTTGCAGTTGGAGGGCTTCTAAATGCTACATGTGGAAATGCTACAGAGCTGATAATATCCATATTTGCTCTAATCCATCAAAAAGTAGATGTAGTGAAATACAGTCTACTTGGTTCCATACTTTCGAACCTTCTTTTGGTTCTTGGAACCTCTCTTTTCTGTGGTGGAATTGCAAATCTCGGAAAGGAACAAAAGTTTGATAGAGCAAGGCTTTCTACTTCCATTAATTGCTCAAATTTCTAGTCTAAAAAATGGAATTCCTGATTAATTATCTGATATATTTAGCGGGGTGTTGAACTGTGACAGAAACAAGTGGACGTCAATGTGCTCCTTTTGTTGCTGGGATTGCTTTGCCATGTTTTGCCCTTGATGCTTCGATATGCTGGAAATGCGTCCGAGTTGACAGGGACTGAAACTCTTGTGCTGTCAAGAGCTAGTTGTATTGCCATGCTGATTGCATACATTTCTTACCTTGTTTTCCAGCTATGCTCTCATCGGAAACTATTTGAAGCTTCCCAGGTGATTGATTCATTTTGAAAATTTTCCCCTTTTAAATGTTATCCTATTAAACCTGCGTTGCTGTGTTTTTGGCTGTTTAAAATGTACATTTGGTAGGGTGGACTGTACGGAACTTGGCATTATTGAAAAGGAAAAAGATGATTAATTATGTATACTTTAGCCTATGTTCCACACATGAGAAAACTAACAGAACCTAATTAGCACTAATCTTTTGCAGTATGATTAAAAAAACTTATCTTGGTGGCAATTATCAGGATGACGTAGGAGATAGTGATGTGGTATCTGATGAATCAGCCGTGATTGGATTCTGGAGTGCATTTGTTTGGCTAGTTCTAATGACAGGTGTTATAGCCCTACTGTCGGAATATGTTGTGGGCACAATTGAGGTGAACTTTCAGCATAAAATCATCAAAAGCTGAACGATTGATGAGAATTTGAAATTTTGTATTGGGATCTAATAATTTCATATTTTTTTGGGCATTTCCTTCAACAGGCTGCATCAGACTCTTGGGGATTATCCGTCAGTTTCATCAGTGTAATTTTGCTACCAATTGTTGGAAATGCAGCAGAACATGCTGGGGCTGTCATATTTGCCTTTAAGAACAAGCTGGTATGTCATGGGCGGTTTTTTTTTTTTTTTAAATGGAAGAACAATTTGAAGACAATTCTAGCTGATATTGAATATCTCTTCGTATGAATGAAGATATTCTTGAAAGTGAAATACACGAAAAGCAAAAAAAAGCCGTCATTCTTTATTTTTTGTCTCTTTCTTTGTTATATCCACTTACTATTTTTTGAACAGGATATTTCTTTGGGTGTAGCACTGGGTTCAGCTACTCAAATTTCCATGTTCGTGGTAAGAACTTTAACCATAAATTACGTTCTTGAGGAAGATTGGTTTGCTTGTTGATGATTAAAGATTAGTCGTGTGTCTAATTATTTATGAAGTAATCAGATTCCATTAAGCATAATTGTGGCGTGGATAATCGGTATCAACATGAATCTCGACTTCGATCTCCTTGAAACCAGTTGTCTTGCTCTATCAATAATCGTCACAGCATTCACTTTACAGGTAATTAATCGGTAATTAATCTTTATACGAGGAAATTATAAAACTGATTTTACAAAGTGACAAGTTTTAAGCTTTTAGAGATGAATTACGACGTGAAATCGTCCATTTATATCCTCAATATTAATATGTGCACGAATCTTGCAGGATGGAACATCTCATTACCTTAAAGGACTAGTTCTTCTGCTATGTTATCTAGTTATTGGGGCTTGCTTTTTCATTTTCAGAACTCCAAATAGTAAGCATCAACCCTAAAATTCACTATGTAATCCAGAACTAAATTTTTTATACCAAATATATTATGTATTTTCTTGAATCTATTTGCAGATCATGCTGACAGTGTCAATATAAGTTTCAGATCATCCAATGAAAGAATCATGGGAGTTTGATCCACGGTACATAAATCGGTTGAGTGTTCTTTACATGATGTATGTAATGACGACTAATACTTCATTAACTTATAAGTATGAATTCAATACAGGTGGTTGTTACAGATTTGGTTCCATGAAATGTTCAAACAGATTGCATGCATTTGTTATTTTTTCACTGGGCACAAGTGGAGATTTCTTTCTGTTTACATTTCATTTAATTACGAGTGAATATGAGCTGTTATAGTTGTGACTGAAGTTTTTTATCAAATTATATAAAGTTTGTTTCACTGTTCTGAGCTTTTTTATTGATCAGCCAATTAGTGAACTAGCTCGACTAGGAAAAGTATTGATAATTCCATATAATTTATTTTATTGAGATTCTTATCAATGTGAAAATTCTTCTATAAATATACCATGAGTTGGGATGTCAAAGCTAAAATTGCGGGATCTCCTATAAATGCAGGAGCTTATAGCACTAATATGCAGGGATGGCATTCTTCCCTCAAGGTCATCATGTAAAAAGGAAATATACTCGAGTGTCATAAGAGGTAACAAATAAGTTATTCTCATATTTCTAGAGTGGAATTCTATGGTTCACACTGGGAATTACTAGACTCGAGAGTACCCAATTCCATAGGACTAGACTTCCTTATCTAGGAGTCTCAAAATGTTTTTATCTTCATTAGTGAATGTTGTATATGTGATCTAAATTTCGATATTGGTTTGTGTTTCAATTAAAAAAGAAGTTAAAGAGGGATCAACGTTGACAATTGGAAGTTTGGAGCAGCAATTGGATGCTTGAGTGCCCTAACGGGGCGCCTAGAGATGGATTTTGGGACCGAAACCATTCGTAGCATCGGGCCGTCGCTCGCTTGACGCTAGACTACCGCTCGCTAGATGCAAGGTTGACGCATATTTGGAAAAGTTTTGTTTCTATTTATTTGGCTCATTTTTTATCATCTTTCCATTTAAAATATATTCTTTTCGGTCATATATATACTCCACGAATCGAGCGAAGGGCTTATTTGGAAAAGTTTTGTATCCGTTTTTTGGCTTTTTTTCCTCTTTTCATCTAAAACATATTCTTTTGAGTCATATATATATTTTGTTGGGATTGATACCACCTGTTGTGACACCAATCACATGATTGAAATGTAGACGTTATATGGCAAAACAATAAAGTATTTGATCAAGAATAAAAGAAATATGGAGAATAATTACGAGATTTTATTGACTCAAGAAAATAATGAAGGAGAGAAAAATTACAATGATCTTAAATGCTAGTAATCATATATCTCATTCATTAAATCCTAGAGAAAAGTCTAGTATATTTTATAGAGTACATGTAGGGCAACGTCCAAACCTTAATAGGTAAGTTGTAGTTGAAGTAGAATACCAAAAAACGTGTTAAAGTGCGAAAAAGGGCTTGATCCGAATAACACTGTCGCTCGAGCGACAGGTGGGCAATAGGGTGGCGACAAGCCTTGGGTTGTTTTTTGTCGTCCTTGCTCAAGTGTCCAGGTAGCACCAGGTTAGCGAAAATGCGCTGACTTTTCTTCCCAGTCCATAATTTCAACCCCTTCAAGTCAAGTACAAATTGCAACTTCCAATGAGCTTCCAAAATAGAATTTCAACTTGATATAAGACTCCAATAACATTCCAACTTTAATTCTTTTAGACTTGCACTTCAATTAAAATTATTTATTTAATTACTTCAAACAATTCAACAAAGAAATTCGGGTCACACCCAAATTCCAACAATCTCTATTTTGACATGAATTCCACCAAGGAATGAGCTAGTTTCTTCAATAATAACCCCAAAAAAACAATTTCTTCAATAAAACACAAAATACTTCACCTCTTCCAATGAATCCAAGCACTCCACTGAAAAGTAGAATTACCTTAGATTCTCAAAAAAATCATAATGATTTTAAATTACCCAAAATGGACTGTAACACACTCCAAAACAGAATCAATCACAAATGCTTTTACAGAAGGCCCTTTGCTAGATTGTACACCTTCCACTCTACTTAAAGCATGCTTAACAAAATCAGCATTCACATACCTTGTTCTACTAAATTTGTCTCTAGCAACTGAATACAATGACACCGCAGGTGATGGTGACAAAGCGGCATTATTCATATCTTCTGAACTTCACTGAGTAGTATTTTTCAAATCGGACCCTTTTATGAGCCTAAAGGTATTGTACCAAACTGAATGTCCACCACGTTACTGAACATGTGCTGATCGACTCTTCTAGATTCTGCACGACCCTGCAAGATGTATAATTGGGACATTTTATGTCCCTCCAATACAAAATGTGCACCCTTACAAACTTTCAAGGCTCTACCTCCACCAAAGAACTCATAATCTTTTAAATTAAGAATAGACAACGAGATGAGATTCTTTTTCAAATTTGGAACATGTCGAACATAGCCAAGTGTTTTAATTGTCCCATCCAAAAGCTTTAATCCGACGTACCAATTCCAACAACCCGACAAGATGTGTTATTTCCGATAATCACGACACATTTAAAACAGTTTCATATATAGTAAATAAGTCCTTATTATGACACTTATGAAACACACGTGTTGAATCAAGAATCCAATCCTCTTCCGATTTAGACTCGATGTCAGAAATAGTTAAGAGATCTCCATTACTTACAACATTCTCCGCGAGGTCTGCTTCGCCTGAAGTATTTGAATGTCTACTTGTAGCCATCATTTTTTTATTCTACAATTTGTAGCAATCCTTCAAGTGCTCCTTCTTTTTATGCAATGGCCCACCGGTTGAATAACTAACTCATTGACCAGCTCCATTGTCCGAATTTGCGTCTCAGTCGAGTCTGACAACTATTCCCGAAGCTGATGCCTTTTTTTAGTCTTAAAACCTAGAGAAGTTGCAACACAAGCCCCCAGGTTTTGTAAAACCATTTAAAACGGACCCCGGGTCTCGATTTCATCCTCTTTTTGCAGTTAAGTCTCTAGATAATTGCACATCAGGTCTCTTGACCTTTATCTTGTACAATTTGATACTCAGATCTTGACTTTAATTTCAATCATGCCCTTCAAAAATTACAAAACAGGTCCTCAAAATTTCTGACCTCTACATTTTAGTCCCAAAATTCATAATTCTATATGCTTTTGGCCCATTTTCCCTAGTTCTCTTTCTATTTAAGATGTGTGATCTATAAAAACCAAAACTACCCAATTGTGAGTCGATATCCGCTCATTTCATCAATAATAAGTATATTTAGGTATTAAATAAGTGTGCAAAAACACATTTATCATTTATGTCTCTTAATTTTGCATCCTCCGTTTGTAAATCTTTTTTCCCTTTTATTGGAATCTTTTTCCTTTCCTTTTTGGTTCGAAGGGATCTTTTAATGTATTACAGTTTAGATTATTTTTTTTTAACATAATTCCTTCTACATTTTATTCACAGCATAAGACTTACAACATTCGACTATGTCAAGCGCCTGATCGCAACTAGTGAGAGAACTTCAAAAAATCCTGGAGGAGAATCATAAGAAACAAAATCAAACTACTTATTGCACCATCTAGATTATCATTTCCACAATTTTATTATTAGATTTATCACACATTTTTACAATTCTCACTTGTATTTATTTTGTAAGAAATGTGGGAGTGAGTTCTTATTAGTCATCCGAGGGCTTGGCTTTAAATTTTGTATAATAGTATGGTGTAGTGGGAGGGTAATTAGTTCGATTCCAGATCTTTACATATGCACTCTAAAACATATAAAGATTAATAAAAAAAGAGCATTACACGAAAATAATATGTTTGTATTTTCTTTAGGCCATTCCTATAAACATGCAAAAGAATAACTTCACCACGTTTGATATAAAACAATACGGCATTAAACGATAGATAAGATTTAACATCTTTTTTTTCAATTACGTTCAATGCCATCTATAAAGTATGCTTGATCTACATCTAACTTGACCCTTTATAGATAAGATTTCATAGCTTTAATAAAACCATGCATAAACATCTTTGTGGTTAGTGGTGGCAAAAGAGCCCGTCAGTCAGAGCGGCTCGTGGCTCGACTCGAAAAATGAGATTTGACCCAAGTCCGAGGGTAGCTTGTGAGCCGCATGAGCACAAATACGGGTCCTCCCGTATGTGGACTCCTATGGCCCATCTTGCATAATTAAATTTTACTTTATAAATTTATGACATTTGTAAAATTCAACAACTTGCATAATTAATTTTGTAGTTTTTAAATTAATTATGTACTTTCTAAATTAATGATTAATTTTTCGTATATTCGAGTAAAAAATAAAACTAGATTAAATTTAAATGGTGAAGTAGCACAAAACCAAAATCAAAATCATTTCCTCTTTATGTAACGAATATTTTTAGTTAATAATTTTCAATTAAAACTGGCGGAACAAGCGTTCATGGAAACAAATAGAAAATCAAACGTATATATGATCATAATTAATTGTTTAATTACTGAAGAAATGGTAAAGTAGCATAAAATCAATAGGGGGAAAAAAACTTCAATGGTAATACAAAATTGAAATTCAATTGAAACCAAAACCTGTAACTAGGATTGGGCTTGAAAATCACTGCCCGAAAATCGACCCAACCCGACTCGAAATGGGTCGAATTGGGTCGGTTTAAGGTTAAATTCATAATTCATTTAAGAAAAGTATAAAATACTTTTGTTCACAAAGTTAACACTTTGTGAACAAAAGTATTTTATAACTTTGTGAACAAAAGTATTTTATACTTCATAAATGAAAGTGATAAGGGACATTTTTCCTTTTGTAGTCTACTTTTCATTACCACACATGGAAAAATGTCTCTCTATATATATAATGTTAAGGCCTGTGTGAATTCCAAAAATTAATCGGAACGATCTTGAGATAAGTTTGTAGTGCTAGCTCTTCCTCGACGTTCAGGCAAGCAAGCTCTTTCCTCCTATTTTTATGATATTATAATTACATTTTCTCCCCCTCCCATATCCTGTCCATATTCATGCAAATTTATTTCATGGGAGAAAATATTATCTTGGAAGCCATGCTTGATTCGAGATACTTAGTCAGTGAAAATTTATATAAATTTTGATGATTTACAGCTTCTTCACGCATGAGTTGTGTTTAGCCTTTTCTTATGTGATAATGAATTCACGATCTACAATTAACGATTGATTATAATTAACAAGTCGAGTTATACTTCGTTTGATTTTTGTCTAGATTTACAGAGTCATGGACTTGCCCAACCAGCAACCACTCATCAATATCACTCTTTCAATTAAAATTACTCTTGTGACTATCTTAATGCTAATGGGAATGGGCCTCTATTTGCTGTTTAAATGGTGTGGGGGAAGGACCAACTCAAATGAAGCTGCTGCAAATAATCATAATGGGCCGACTGGAGAACTCGAGCTTGGCATTGAGGCTTGAAAGTGTGAGGTTTTTGAGAATTCCAAGATATTAACCAAAATGTTATGGTGAAGCTTTAGAAATTTTTAATGAATGTCATATCGTGTAATGCTCCATATAAATAATTGAATATTTCATGGTACGTGAATTTCATGATGTGGGACATATATATTTGGAAATTTTCAGCATTTTTAGTTGTGTTTAGAAGGTATTTCTTGAAATCCCTTTCACTCATCTTTCTAACGGTACAAAGAACACGCAATTTGGTGAAGAAAATATAAGGTTTTAAAGTCTCTTTTGAAATTAAAGTTTTTCTGGAAAAAAATTGAAGATATTGAATTATAATTTTTCTTGTACAAAATTCTCCACCTCACCTGTTCAAAAAAGTTTACAATCTACCGTTCAAAAAATTGTTCAAAAACATTCACAATATAGGGGGTGTTTGGTGGAGATTAAAATTAGATTTTTAGTAGATTGTGATAGAAGTTTTTGAAATGTGTGGTTGAAAAGATGTAGGACCCATGAAAAATGTGGTTAATATTGATTGTTTGACTTTGATTTAAATTAAAATATCATTTTAATCAGAAACAAACAAGGCCCTTGTATAGAGAATAAATGCCTTTTTTAAATGCCAGCTCAGCTTTTTTACATTCCTGTACATTTCCTGTCAAATGTTTCCTGTACGATTGTACCCATAGCTTTATTCTTAAATTATTAATGGATAATGCATATTGTACATAATTTATATACATATAGGGGTATATAATGTGATGTAGCAATCATCCGGTAGTTGATGTGAAAATGTGAGATTTGAATTAAACGTTGCATATGTGCCACATGTAATTATGTGAACCATTATGTGAAAATTTATGTACCCCTAGCAAAGTCCATTATTAATTACCCATTCCCGCTACACGAACATGGCTTGAAAACAAAACTTATCTCCAGGCTGACGTAGCAACACTTGAAAAAAAAAAAATTGCTTAGTGTTCGCATGTGAAGCCATTAGTATTCATTTCATTTCCCCCCAAATATCACACTTTCCATCTTCACCCATTTCAACACCCAGAAGGGAGAAAACCCTCCCCTCACATTGCCCGACCGCACATTAGTATGAGGTAATGACGCAACTCCGGCAGCACTTCCACTGTTGGTTTCGGCGCCTCACGCTTTAACATCTCTGGCCACACTTCGGTTGAAGGTTTAGCCGCTGCTCCGACAGCTCATCCGTGAAAGGTTTTTCCGACACAAGCTTGAAGATCTTCGGCCGCTGGCGAACATTAATTAATCTTAAATGGTAGATAGTCCTTTTTACGATAAGAATAGAATCCTAAAAGTCTTTACTTTTTGTACTTGAATGGAATTAAGGGATTGTTTAGTATTTTTTATTTTTTAAAAAAAGTTAGCCACGACAACTTTGTTTAGAAAATTAATGATCCACGTTCCCCCTAAACAACAATTTGACAAAAAATCTTAGCTTTGACATGAAAAAAAAATCTTAGCTTTCCCCTAATCCCATAAATCACGTCCGTCCGCCCGTCCGCCTATCCGACTCTCTCTCTCATACATAAAATTTTTTTTAGCTTTCACTAGATTTAAAAATGAGAATACTTTTTTTATCCCAAAAATGTACTTTCAACGTGGTTAATTCAAGGTCTCTCATGTTCACGTAAGCTTAATTTCCCTTCAAATAATAAGCTGTCACATAGAATACCACTTATGACAATTACTATAATCATTGATTACAAATAACATTATTCTTATTGATAATAAAGGATTTTCTAGTCAAACATTTTGGTACTAAATCCATATATCTGTTTATGTAAATTTAAAGCAATGAGTTCGTCTGCCACGAGCCGAGCACCCGCTCGGCTCGTGGCATCTTGGACGAGCTCGGTTCGTGCCTGAGCTCGCCCAAGACGAGCCGAGCGGCTCGGCTCGTCAGTTTATATTTTGTTTTTTTTATTTATTATATAACATTATAAATTTATAACTATTAAATCACTAAACTTTAAAAAAAAAAAAAAAAAAAGTATATATATATACAAACATTATCTATTTTTTTTAAATATACATTTTTTAAAATAATTTTTATTTTTAAAATAATAAGAACAAAATTTTATTTGTTAAGAAATGAAAACCTAAAGAAAAATATATATAAACACGTTTTGTAAACAATTTTTTAAATATATTTTTTCCTACTAACATTTTTATTTTTTACAATTTTTTTAAAAAAAAGATAAATTCTCCTCTTTTATCCGGGCTTGGGACCGGATACTTCAATTTCGAGTAGTACACGAACAACTTGTTACGTGTACAATTTTTTTGAAAAAAAATTATAAATGTATGAAAATAAAATAATGTGATAAATGTGGTGAAATTAAATATCACTTGGTTACATGCAATTTCGATATATTTATCTTGAATTCGATAATTAGCGTCTTCACAATCCTTCACGCACATTAACGCCTCCAAAATATCTTCTTTTAGTCGACTCCTGACCTCAGAGAGAACTATTTTCCCTGCACTAAAAGCAGATTCCGAAGCTACAGTGCTAACCGGAGGTGTTAGTAGATCTTTCGTCATTACAGAAACTATTGGCCATTAGCGTTCGTTATTTCGCCAGAATTCAAGGACACTTCTGAACTTTTACTAGTTCTTTTGTTAGTAGGCAAATGTTGACTAAAGTAATCAATTAATTCATATGGCAACACATTTGAATTTTAACTACGACGGGAAGTTTGAGTACATGCAGTGGATGTCAAACTACTACAACTACTACTAGAGGAACTACATGCATATGAGTTGCATCAAATCTATACGAGTGCATACTTTCAAATAAATTCAAAATTTTAGTGTCGTCATCTGTTATATTAGCAGGAGGAGCGTGTGCAGGTACACGATTAATATGTGCACCCATTCGTGAAGCATATAATTCATATATTTCATGTAACATCGTTTCCAAATTTCTATAAGTAATATGTGTAGTAAAAGTTAAAGCATTTGACATTTGATTAATTATAAATTTAGTACTCGATAAATTATATCGGGGTCCATGACACATGCTAAAGGAAATAACATAGGTAATTCTTCCCAATATTTTCTAAATTTCAATTCCATAGAATATGTAACAGTATGAAAATCGGGATCATTTTGAAATCTAGCAAAAGCTTTAGCAGTTATATAAAGACGTTCAAGAACCATAAAACTAGTGAGATAATAAACACCAGACAATATATTTGTAGACACATAAAAAGTTGTCAATTTTTTATTTTTATTTTAAAAACTATATTTCAATCGGATTCACTCAAAATAGTATCGCTTAGTCTCTAACATGTCTATTGTTATAAAATTCAGTAATATACGTTTCATAACTTTCACATGATTTTAGTAATAAGTATGTATAGTTCCACGATTCCATCTATGGCCTACGTCAGCAATAAAGATTTTTGTATTCGTCATCCCAGATTCTGCACAAAAATTCTCAAACCATTGTTTTCTACTAAGTGTACACGTGATATAAATAAGTGCATTTCTAATTCGGTTAATTTCATCATTAACATGTTTTAAACCGTCTTGTACTATTAAATTAAAAATATGGCATACACATTGAAATAAATAGCCACTGAAATCAGGATTAAGAACTGTATGCAATTTATCAATAACAACTTTATTTACAGTAGCGTTATCGAACGTAAAAGAACGAATTTTACTATCACATTTATATTCTCGAATTACTAAACATAATAGCATTAAATATAGTTTGAGTATTGTGCGGATACTCAACAATTTTAAAAGCGATAATTTTTTTATGCATGACCTAAAGTGGGTCTATGTAGTGTGCAGTTATAGCCATATAACCCCTCTTATTAATCCTATCCCACATATCCGAAGTTAAAGATATCACACCCCCATATTTTTTCAAATCCGAAATCAATAGTTTATTTGCATAAAGAAAATATATAATTGTATCAGAACGAAGAGTATTTCGACTTACCCCTTGGTACCTCGGTTGAAGATATCTTTTGATGTAGTTAACGAAATGTTGACTGTCCGCTATTGCTAGTGGCAACTCCGCCACGGCAACGAACTTCACCATTCCCGTTCAAGCTTCCTCCTCCAAAAACATCCATGTAGAAAGTGGCGTAGGAGTAGTACCAGCTTGTGGTGTACCAAATTGTAATTGCGTTTGACCAGCTAGAAAAAGCCCATGTTTGGCCGAACATGATTTGTAGTGACGGTTGATGTGGGTGGTTTCAATGCCTTTTTGCCATGTCAGTCGTTGTTGGCAGTATTTACATACTGCTTTGATTTCTCGAAGTCCATCGACCACAAGACCAGTGGGAATCAATTTGAAATGATCACAACATTTTGCCTACTTCTTCCACTTTCTCTTCCCGGTTGTATCGAGAATATTTAATGTCGGTTCTTCATCTTGTTCCAAATCAATTGGAACACTAGCTGGAACATCAATGTCATCCAAATCAATTGGATGACTATCACGAACGTCGAAATCTTCAATATTTTCGAGGATTGGTAATTCATTAAGATCGGAGAATTCATTCCCAAATTGATTTTGTGCTGGTGTTTGTGTTTCGTTCTTCATACCGAACAAGTTTTCAACAAATGATCGTGAATCCATTTGTTATGAATAATAGAAATTGAATTCAGAAATGTAGAATTGAGAAGTGATTGAAGATTATGTAGTAGTTGTTGAACGTAATTGTAAAATAGTAAAAAATAATGTAAAAAAAAAGTAGAATATGATTATAGAATGAATGAAAATGAATGAGAATGATATTGTTGATAATTGATAAATGAAATTATGGAGAATGTAAATTATAGAGAGTATTGTATAGTAAATAATGAGAGATTGATATTGGTGACAAAAATAGTTGATTATGGTGGGTATTTATAGAAAAAAAATGTATATGAAATTGAAAAAATATGTATATATATAAAAAAAAATTTGTGACCAAAATGGTCACTGAACAAACCGTTCGGTGTACGGTCACTGAACTTTTGTCAATGACCGTTCTGGTCATTGAACTTTAAATTTTTTTTATATATAATTAGCACGAGCCACGAGCCGAGCGGCTTGTTTGGTGGGCTAGCTGAGCAGGCTCAGCTCGTAATCGGACTCGTTTTTTATGAGCGCGAGTGACTCGTGAGTATGAATAGTACGAGCCGAACACCCGAACCGACAAATCGCTCAGCCCAATAACCACCAGTAGAATCAAGTATTGTTTCCACAAGGATCAATTAATATAACTGTACTTCAAACACACACTTTTCAAACCACTATAGATCAACTACAGCAGACTAGATTCTCTAATGAAGACTTTAGAAGATGAATCAAAGATGGTTAGAATATTAGGGGCGCTTGGTTTGCTTTTTTTAAATTTTAAATTTTACAAAATATAAGAACGCGTTTGATTTGGTATTTTTGAAAATAAAATTAAACTTATAATATAAAACTCAAAAAACATTTTTGACATTTTTAGCGCTTTCATTGAAAATTTTGAAAACACTCAAAACATGAAAAATAAAATTTTAAAAATTAACAATCTTTAAAAATGAAAATATAAAGTTCTAATAAAAAAAATGTTTTTTAAAAAAATAGATCCTAATAAATAATAATAAAAATTATAATTTTTTAAAAAAAAAATTTGAAAAATTAAAATAGTTGAAGCTCTTAACTATTATTTACATAAAAATTCTAAAAAAATATTTAATAAACACATATAAAAATATTCTCAATCAGCATCATTAATTCTTATTCTTATTTTAATATTTTGAAATCAATTTATAACTTATTTTTATTTTACTTTTGTGGTGAGAAGAAAATATTGTAAGAGTTGTCAACTTTAAAATGTATATATTACATGATAATATATTAAAATAAAATTATTCTATTTTTATTGAATAATCAAAATTCACTTAATAAAATGTCATAAAATAATTTCAAACCAAACACGTTTTCTAATTTTATATTTTAAGAAATAATTTTTCAAAATAACAAATCAAACATTTTTTAGCAATTTTAGACAAACTCTTAAAATAGAAAACTAAAAATGAATTCAAAGCTGAAATACAAACTAAACGGACCCTTAAGAATCCGACCATCCATTAGTCTAATTTAGATCTCTAACTTACATTATTAATTCTAATTCAAGAACTTTGTGACAATGGAGGATCATAATTTATTTAGCTAAAGTTAGACCTGTTTTCATATACCATACTCAAATAAGTCTGGAAAGAATTCAAACATACAAAAGTGCATGAAGACTCAAGAAGTTGTGTAACGATTGCATAAAATTATACAAGTATACTTTTATCACCTATCAGACTTTGTCATTTATCAATGTGCTAAACCTATTTTCAACATTTCACAAGTAGAATGACTTACAGATATGTCTAAATGATGATCAAGCACTTAAACATAGCATAAAAATCCATTAATAAACAATCACAAGACCAATAATTTGACATCAAAACGAGAATTTTAAATCAAGATATCATAACAAGGTTTATATCATCATATCCTTGTTTATAGAATTCTAGTCGAGCATCTTCAAATTACAAACACAATAAATGAATTAAGAATGCATAATGTGAAATTAATCAACAAGAAGAGTTTAAAGGAAGTAATCTAGAATTCCTTCAATTTCTCTTAGGGTCCGTTTGATTTGGAAAATTTTCCACGGAAAATGTTTTCCGCATTTTTTCTAGATACAACCCTTTGATGCACAAATGATGGAAAATATTTTTTCACTTAATTGGTGGGAAAACATTTTCCACCTTTTTTTAGTAATGACAATCAATTCTATCAACCATTGTAAAAAGAATTTTCATTTTTCTTGACAATTTCTATGCAAAACAAAGTCAAACGAATATGGTAATTTTTTTCAATTGTTTAAATTTTTTTTTTTTTTACTTTTTGGTAATTGGAACAAATTCTAGGCGTATTGGTAGAAAAAGTTATCACTTTAATGGACAATTTTTTATAAAAAACGAAGTCAAACGGACACCAAACTTTCAACATTTTCCAGATAGAAAATTATACTAATCAAATACAATTAATTACAATTTCCAATAAAATAAATTTTAGGCAATTCAATTCCCAGTAAAATATTTTCTTTCCACTCATTTTCCACCTTTGCAATCAAACGGACCCTTAAGGTGTGCTTGGGAGTTTTTGTTTTGTTTTGTTTTTCATTTTTTTCCCATCGATTTTGACTGATTTTGGGTGAAACCGTTTATGAGGGATTGAAAAAAAATCTGTGTTTTATTTTTATTTTTGTGGACACAATTTTAGATATCTAGTGTAGTTTTGATTAGTTCACTCAACTCACCAAATCGACAAGTTTCAATTATTTCTCACTTTCTCTTCTAATTTTACAATTATAAAATGATTAGTTATTATCAACATATTTTGTTCAAAACTAACTTGTGAATTAAAATTATTTAAAAGCAAAAATCACATTATAATTAAAAAAGAAATACTTACAAGATAAAAATAACTTGGGTAAAAAATTGTTTATAAAGTAAATCAATCTAATCTAACTACATATAAAAGAGTGGGGTCCTAACTACTGTTCATAAGCCATTTTTCTATCTAACTACAAGCCGAGCCGTATTAGCCCGCCAATCTTGCTATATGTACATTTTGGCTTACACCATGACTTACTGAATTTACACTTGGCATAATCTCAAACCATCTTTCACATCTCACACATTTAATACAATCATCATAATCTCTGCCATGTCACTCATCTGTCAATAAAGATGTCAAACTTAATGTACAAATAGCTTAATTGTTAGCTAGCAGGAATTGTGCCATCTTTTCTTTTCCTTCTCCAAGCAAAACAAAATGAGATTATGATGAACAGCAGAAAACCCGTTCAAGAACCGTGGACAAGTACACATCAATTATTATTTAATTTGACCGGTTGATTTTCCAATCTTCTCAAATTCAGAAAATGGGGTCCACTGGTCACCTTTCCCAACTTTGTCATCAACCACTTATACAATGCCACCTTAGCATCTAAATTAGTACAGTATATTTGAAGTGTGAAAAAAGCCCAGCCTTTTTCCAATGAGCAGTGGAGAAACCGGTTTGGCGGCCCAAGAATGAACAGTGAAACTCCATTATCACTTTTATAGTAGGTAGGATAAATACAATGGAAATTACACCCAACCAAAATTTCCAAAATTCAATTCCAAAAATCAAATCTAATGTTTATTTATATAAAAATCAAATATTAATTCAAAATATTATAAATAAACAAGTTAATATTTTTCATTTAAACGGAAGATAGAATTATAGAAATCCTATGTGACCATTAACAGTATTAAAAATGACAGGTAGACAAAATAAAATCAATTCAAAAGTGTAATCTCTTAAGATAGGAAGAATCATTCTTTATCTTTTCCATGTCCATCAATTTCTAAATTTTCCCAATCTTCATAGCCAAATCAAAATGAAATTATTCCCCTCAATTCATTCCTAAATCAACTTGAATTCAAAATCAAGAAAGAGTATATCTCCTTCCCAAGTTTGTTGTGAAAATGAAACCAAACTTTTGCTTATAAGTTGAATTGGTTGATTGAACAGTGAAAATATTTTACTTTGGGTGGAATTTGTGGTGGGCTTTTAAGTTTCTTGCTATTTTTAAATTCAGAATACTAAACGCACAAAATTGGATGATAGGGTGCACTTCAGTGAAGAAATCTCTATAAATTCAATTTTGAGACAGCTTTACAAGTAATCATGAGATAAAATTGTGTAGATTCATTCAAAAATATGGATTATAATCTGAAACTAAGTAATCATCTGTGTATAATGGTATAAAAAATAGGTAGAAAGGGGCACCTTTTCGACCAAAAATGTATCACCTCTACCTCCTCTCCTTTTCGTTCCACTATTTTGACTCTACTTTGGATGGATGATATTTATGTATCTGCCTACTCACATTAATTTTTCGAAACACGGCATGAATCATCGTTGAAGGATTGTGCCGCTTCCGAGCCTTAGAACATGAAGATCTACAGAAAGTCCACCAATTCGAAGAATGTTTGTTTACACTGCATAACCCACCACATGCGCAACGCTCGTGCATTCACTAGTACTACTAATAAGACTAAAAGATTACATATAAAATATAAATAAGTTTTACTTATGTGTAAAATTTATTTAAAAGTATAAAATTAGCTTATAATAAAAAATCGATACTTAAATTACTCAAATTCGATCCGTTCATAGATACTCAAAATCAGTAATTTAAAAATACTAATAATTGGTACCTTGAAACTTCCAAGCAGGCCTTTAACTAATCTCTAGCTTCTTCTTCCTTCATGCTCAGAAAATCCAGGTTGAGGTTGATGCCCCACTTAAGTGAGAATTCTACGTTTTCGCCTCTCAAAAAATCTCTAGGTTTAGTCCCCATTGTATTGATATATTGGTAAGTTAGTTTCCAATTTTGAAAATGGAGCAAAGTCGTCCTCAACATTTTATTGAAAAGAATAAAAAACCAAAATCACATAACTGGAAAAAAGGGAAAAATGAAAAGGAAATAAAGGGAACAGAATTAGAAAAAAGTGAAAAACCCCGCCACTAAAAACCAACTGCTTTCGCCGGCGACCACCACCCCCAAAGCAATGGCGACGCCATCACCAACCCTAAAAATGGTTCGGGTTTTTTTTTAGCCGAGAAAAGCCGAATTTTTTCTCGGCCAAAAAATTTAGGTTCGATCCAAACTTTTGACTTGGGCTTTACGAGTCTAGCTGATCCGGCTTGATTTTTTTAATATTAATTCGTGACTGATGCCTGCATTTGGCAGAATGCTATAATTATTTTTTTATTTTTACTTTTTAAACCTTCTTTTTTTTTAATCTTAGCTCGGCTAGTCACGGACCGAGCCGGCTGGCTGGGGCTCGAGCCGACGAGTCGCATTGACATCCCTATTGATGCATAGTTTCAATTCTTAACTAATGTTAATTAGTGTGATTAACGTGTTTGTGACGATTAATAATCCGATAATATTCAATATTCTTTTTCAAAATATATCAAATCTATATTTAACACTACCCGATCATATTCTTAGGTCGAATTCATATGAATAATATGCATTTAATCATAAAATTATCACACATTATCACACACGATATAAATATTGTTCCTAATATCTATTTTTCGTGTGTTAAATATGCAGTGTTTTTACGTATTAAATATTTCAACATTACAAATAAGCATCTTATATGTCTCAATGGTGCACAAACATTAAAACAAACATAATTAATCATATGAAATCACAAACACGAGAATTAACTAAAAAACAGTAAGTCTTGAATTAAAAATTACAAATCAATAAGTTTTTTCATTCATCCAATACATAAAAGATTTAGCCTGACATTGGCATATGAAAATTACACAAAAGAATAAGAAAAGACATCATCCGAGACTAATAAACTTAAGAAGAGCGTGAAAACTTCAATTCTTCACTTCAATATTCAACCCAAACGATGAATTCTTGCTTCTCAAATGTAATAATTCCTCTTGCGCTCTCAAACAATAATAAAAATATAGCTTTTATGTTCTGAAGGCTTATGATGTATATAGAGTGTCATGCATACCAAATATTGTCGAATTTAGAAAAAGAAAGCAAATTTTTCCCTTTTTTGAACCATGTGTACGCATGGTTCAATTGGTACATACGCTTAACATGCGTGATTCAGCCTCAGTAGCTTGGTATTGGGTTTGTGCGTATGCATGGTATTACCGTTTTGGGATTAATTAGCGAATTGGTCCCTAAACTTCTTATATGTGTATTTTGGTCCTCTTGAACAATTTTTCATCTCATCGACTTCTCTTCACCTCCAATTGACCATTGGCATTTTTGAATCGACGTCGTGCAATACAACCCAACTTTTGAATTATTGCATTTTAGTCCCCCAAACTTTATTTTTTATGCAATTCAGCCCTTTTCGCTCGTTTTCCTCACTTCCACCTCTTTCATCGATTGTTGCCTAACAAACAATATTACATAGAATTAAGTCACGTTTCATATAATTCATCATCAAATAATCTAATTTAGCGGTCTAATGTGTATAAAATATACTTATCAATTATACAAGTGATACAATCATTGTATGTGTTAAGATGCTTGCTATCATCTTGTGAGGTGAGAAATAAGTATTATAAGCGACGCTCTTGCGATCTTACTATAATATCCTCCCGTGTTTGCTCTAAGCCTACACTTGTATTAATTGGATAACACTGATCTCTTCACTTCCAACCTTCAGTGCTTCTACCTCCTTTGGATATACTTTCATTCGGTTCATTTTTGTAGATTTCAGCGTTTTCTCAACTCAAATGAACAAATTCGTGATTTTCTTTGCTCAATTTCCCCCCAAACCGTGCCAGTTTGTTGACTATAAAATCACAATAAAAAAAATCATCTTACCTAACCATAATTTAAATTGAACAACAGGCTTCCAAAAGGTATAAAGAATTACTTGTAATTTGGCCTTGAATACAAAAGAATGTTACGTGGGGTATTTAAATAATATTAAATTTTTACCACAAGAAAAATTGTTAATCTAATTTTAAGAATGCTTATTATACAGAAGAATGTAATTCCAATGTAGCTTCTTTAATTTACAATTTTCACAAAAGAATGCATATATACCAAATAATGTTATTCTAATTTAAAAAATTAGCAACATCTAACTTTGTGAGGTGTAACTTCTTACAATTAATACATTTTGCAGACTGCTATAATTATATTTTTATTTTTACTTTTTATACCTTAAAAAAAAAAAAAAAAAACTCGGCTTGGCTAGTCACGGTGTCACGGGCTGCAGCTTTGCTTAAGCTCCGTGTTGTAAATATTTATTTAATTCGTAAAATAGATAGAAAATAGAAAAGAAAAAGTATGATT
>CM032641.1:2043663-2148553 GCA_019097785.1 Fraxinus excelsior | reverse complement strand
CTAAACAACCGAATACTCTCAGGTGAGAGTATGAAGGATTTTTGCCGGACCATACTTTCTCCGGAATTTCAAAATTCAATGGTACTGATGGTGACCTGTTTATCAGGTAGCAGGCGACTCGCACAGCCTCTCCCCAAAATGGCTTTGGCAGCTTAGCCATACTGAGCATACTTCTGACCTTTTCCATGATTGTCCGATTCATTCTCTCTGCTACTCCATTGTGTTGTGGGGTGCGTGGGACCGTCTTCTCATGTCGAATGCCGTGACTTCTGCAATAGGCATCGAACTCTCTGGAAGTGTACTCGCCTCCATTGTCTGAGCGGAGACACTTCAACTTCTTTCCTGTTTCTCGCTCCACCATGGCATGAAACAGTTTGAAATAATCCAATACTTGGTCCTTTGTCTTCAAGAAGTACACCCATACTTTTCGAGAAGCATCATCAATGAATGTCAGAAAGTACTTGTTACCGCCTAGTGATTCAACCTCCAACGGTCCACAGACATCAGAGTGTACCAGACTGAGCAACTCCGATCGTCTCGTTGAAGAGAAATTGAAAGAGACTCTATGTTGTTTACCAAATAGACAGTGATTGCAAGGATCTAGCGCACCTTCCTTGGCAACATTGATTAACTCCTTCTTTGTTAAAGTAGATAACCCCTTCTCACTCATGTGACCGAGTCTCTGGTGCCACAAATTTTGAGAAGCCTCACGTTCCACTACATTGAGACTGTTTGCACATATTTTCACATGAGTTTTGTACAAAGTGCCACAAATATGCCCTCGAGCGACAACCATAGCACCTTTCATCATTTTCCATGTGCCATTGCTAAAGTGATTATCATAGCCCTGTTTGTCAAGGGCTATCCCGGAAAGCAGATTGAGTCGAAGATCTGGCACATGTCGGACATCCTTCAGGGTTATTTTGCATCCGATGTTCGTTTGTATCTGAACATTACCAATTCCTACGATCTCAGAAGAACTGGTATTTCCCATCTTCACTGCACCAAAGTCTCCGGCTTTGTATGTTGTGAAGAAGTCTCTGCATGGTGTAGCATGGTATGATGCTGCAGTATCTACCACCCACTCAGCATCATGGCTTGAAACATGAAGACATGTATCCTCATGGATAGAGCAGATAGCCACCTCTCCAGAAATAGTGACTAATGTCTCTCCTTCCTTATCTTTCAGATGTGAACTGTTTTGACCTTGCTCTCTTAGCAATTTTCGACAGTTCTTCTTTAAGTGGCCCTCCATGCCACAATGGTAACACCTGTAAGTAGGCTTTCTTCCATCTGTGGATCTGCCTCTACTTTTGCTCCTGCCTCTCCACCTGCCTTGATTGCCTCCTAGCCGTCTTCCTCGATTTTCTGTGACAAGGGCATGTGAGTGATCCTTGTCAACATCCTTTCTCCTGGCTTCTTCATTAAATAGGGCATCCTTGACCATAGACATGGTAAGTTTGCCATCAGGGGCTGAGTTGCTAAGAGATACTACTAGCGTTTCCCAGCTGTCAGGAAGAGAACTCAGAAGTAGGAGTGCTTGCATTTCATCCCCGAGCGGCATCTCTACAGATGATAGTTGGTTCACCATGCTCTGGAATTCACTGGTGTGTTCAGCAACTGAAGTTCCACTTTTTAACTTCAGATTCACCATACGCCTCATCAACAGGGCTTTGTTTCGAGCAGTTTTGGCCTGGTACATGTCCTCCAGAGTCTTCCAGAGGTCATATGCGTCTGTCTCCTGTGCCACATGGTGAAAGACACTATGATCAATCCATTGTCGGATTTGACCGATAGTTTTTCTATTCAGCTTCTTCCACTCAGTCTCCTTGGTAGGATCGGGGTTCACACCTTTAGCTTCCAGGGGATCATACAAATCCTTACAACTGAGAAGGTCTTCCATCCGAGGCCTCCATAGTGTGTAATTGGTGGCAGTGAGCTTGATCATAGCTCCTGATGATGATTCCTCTATTGACATAATGGCTTGATCAAAAACTGGGTTTTGGCAAAAAACAGAGTATACCGTTGCGTTCGGAACGATAAAAATGGTTGATTTGACTCTTCCCTGGTCAAAAACCGACTCCCAGAAAAATTCAAAAATAATGAGATATTTTGAAAGTTCTAGGACCAATCTGTAAATACCAAAAACTACAGGGACCAATATGAAAAGGAATGTTTTTGGCTTGAAAAAAAATATTTTGGCTTTGAAAAATATTTTTGGCTCTGATACCACTTGTTGCGATTCTCCGATCACGAAAGAGGAGTTATAAGAGGAAAAACTATTCTATTTCTTACTTGAATAGAATCTTAAAATGAGAATTTACAAACTCAACAAAAAACCTCTCAAACTCTCTCTAATCTCTCTATTTCTTTCCTCACTTGGGATGATGTTAAAACAAACAAATTGAACCTCTATTTATAGCCACCGGGAGATGAAAATTTCAACAATTCATAGTTAATTTAGGTGGTTGGCTGCTGTAGATATTTCTTCCAAATTAACTATCCAGTAGAAGTGGTTGAAAGTTGGAGTCAAACAAAGGGGCTGCAGGCTGGACTTTACACAATGTTCCTTGGTAAAATAGCCTACATTCAATAATGTTTGGTAAAATAACCATTACTCTATTTTATTAGTGGATCTATGTTTTTCTAAATGATTGAAATGAACAAGTCAATGCCGGGTATTAAACTTTGAATATATTTTCACGTAAGAGGGTCCAAATTGATAAGACTCTTCTACAACTTCGTGGTCCTAAAATATTGGGAATTTTACCCATGGTCACCAAGTTTTAGAAAAATTTCAATTAGTTCATTAAACTTTAATTTATCTCAATTAAACTATTGAATTTCAATTTAATTTCAAATATCGCCACTCTATCTATATTGATGAAAATTATTTAGTTGGTAATCATACTTGATCTTCTACGTAAACGCTACATGACAACATAGAAACAAAGCTAGTTGAAATGACAACTGGCCATTTAAAATGTCGGCATGTCATTTTGCGTCGTATGGTCTCGATTTCACTTTAAAGCTATTCGATCATATTTTAAATATCTTAAAAGACTTATATAAGTTAAACAAACTATTTTTTTGAATATCTTATTTATAATTGAAGTATAATGGAATTTGGGATACTTACTTTCATTACTAGTGAAGACTAGTATAGTTTACTTTTGGAACAATGTTGTTGATCATTATCAAGTGAACCTTTTTTTATTTTTTATTTTTTTATCAATTTTGAAAGTTTAATATTGTTTATCGATTTTACTTTAAATATAGTGAAAATTCTTCTATTTTCATTTTCATGTCGATACGAGAGAATATAAAGTGAAACAAATATAAATTTAGTTAAAACGTCATCAAATCGTTTATAACTATAGTATGTCATTTCAGTTACGAACTTTAAATTCACTCCAGATATAGTTAAGACATTTTTTTATTAATTTTCTTGTGATACGATGGAACATAAAGTGAAACGAATACAAAATTTGTTAAAACAACACTTAATCATTTAAAAAGGCAGCATGCCATTTTGCCGTTGATTTTAAATTGTGTATGAAAAGTGAGAATGAAAGTGGGAATTCATGTTATGGGATTTTGGTAAATTTTGGTTTAAAATTGAACATTTTAGACATTTCAAATAAACGGTATTTATGACTTTTAATACATGATGAAATAGACTAAATGTTATTTTACTAAACATTATTAACTACAGGCTATTTTACCAAATATTATCGTTGACTAGGCTTTTAAAGCAAAGTCCCCATTTTATTATATGTTAAAGTCTTAAATACCCTTCATTTGAGATGTCTAAAACATCCAATTTAAAATCAAAATTTACCAAAATTCTCCAAACATAAATCCTTAATTTCATTTTCACTTTTCGTACCCAATTTAAAACCAACAACAAAATAGGAAGCCACCTTTTAAAACAACTGAATGAAATTTTAACTAATTTCGTGTTTGTATCATTTTATATTCACCCGTATCCACATGAGAATTACATAAAACAATTTTTAACTATATTTGGAGTGAAATTGATAGTTCATGACCCAAAATGGCATGTTGTTGTTATGAACAATTCAATAGCGTTTTAACTAATTTCATTTTCGTTTCTCTTATTCTCTTGTATTCACACAAAAATTAACATAGACAAGTTTTCACTATATTTAGAGTGCATGATGTCAATTTAAATGATTGGGTATCGTTTCAACTAATTTTATATCTGTTTCATTTTATTTTCACTTGTATCTACATGAAAATGAATGAATGTAAGTTTTTATTATATTTGAAAACTAGTATCGATACAAAATTCATGCGATAATGACCAAGACTATTGTTTTGTGATGAAACTATATTAAACTTAACTACGAAATAAGGTAAGTAACTTAAATTCAATTATATTATAATTATGAGGCAAGATAATAAATTAGTTTAATTAACTTGTATAAATCTTATAAGATGTTTCAAGATATGACCGGCTAGTTTTGGATTGAAATCGAGACCTTGTGACCCCAAACGGCATGTTGTTGTTTAAAATGATTGGGTATCGTTTTACCAATTTTTGTATTCGTTTCATTTTATATTCATTCATATTCGTATGAAAGTGAACGAATACAAGTTTTCATTACATTTAGATATCAAACTATCAACAAAAATTAATGGGATAGTGTCCAATAATATTGTTCCGTAAGTAAACTAAGCCAAATTTTACTATGAACGAATGTAAGTAACTCGAATTCTGATGAGATAAGATGCTCAATATATTAGTACAATTAACTTTTAACTTGTATAAGTATTCTAAGATGTTTGGAATGTACGATTTCACTACATTTGAATACTATGATCGATACAAAATTCATACGATACTGGCTAGCACTATTGTTCCATGAGTAAACTAAACTAAGTTTCACTATGAACGAAGGTAAGTAACTTAAATTTTATTATAAACCAATTGTAAAATAAAGAACTCAACAAATTATCTTGTTTAACTTGTACAAGTTTTCTAAAATGTTTAAGAAATATGATCGAATATTTTTGGAGCAAAATTGTGACCTCGAGATCCAGAACGGCATATTGTCGTTTTAAACGATTAGGTGTTGTTTTAACTAATTTCATATCCGTTTGACTTTATATTCACCCGTATCCACATGAAATTGAAGGAATGTAGGTTTTCACTATATTTGAACGCCATGATCGATGCAAAATTCATGTTATAGTTACCAACATTAATTTTTCGGAAGTAAACTATACTAGACTTTACTAGAAACTAAGGTAAGTGAATCAAATTTTGTTATAATCCAATTATGAGATAGGATACTTAGAAAATTAGGTCGTTTAACTTGCACAAGTCTGCTAAAATGTTTCGTAATATAATGTACTAGTTTTGGAGTGAAATCGAGACACAGAGACCCAAATGACTTGTTGTCATTCTAAAGGCTAGGTGTCGTTTCAACTATTTTTGCATTCTTTTCACTTTATGTTAACCTGTATTCATATGTAAGTGAACTAAGACAATTTTTCGTCAAATCTGGACACAAAAGTTCTTAGATTGAAATCTAGACCTCGTGACCCAAAATGGCATGCTATTGTTTTAAAGGACTGGGTGCTGTTTTACCTATTTTGTATTCGTTTCATTTTGTATGCTTTCGTATCCATATGAAAATAAACGAATACAAGTTTTCATTACATTTAAATATCAAAGTAGCAACAAAAGTTAACGGTATAGTGACCAATAATATTGTTCTGTGAGTGTTTACTACTCTAAATTTTACTATGAACGAATTTAAGTAACTTGAATTCTATGATACTCCAATTATGAGATAAGATACTCAATAAATTAGTACATTTAACTTGTATAAGTCTTCTAAGATGTTTCGAATGTACAATTCCACTACAGTTGGATACTATGATCAATACAAAGTTCATACGATACTTACTAACACTATTGTTCGATGAGTAAACTACACTAGATTTCATTATGAACGAAGGTACGTAACTTAAATTTCATTATATATCAAGACCGCTAGATGATAGGAATCTAAAATGCATATTTTTCTCTCCTTATTTTATGTGCTCGTATGATTATTTTGTGCTAAAATGTACTCAGTACGCTCATATTTTGATTTAGGTGGCAATTCTATGGATATGGCGTAATTTGGAAGAAATAGGTGAAAAATGATCAAAATGGAAGAAAGTGAAAATTCAAGGACTAAAGTGCAAATATTCTAAACTTGTTTCTAACCTAGTGATGAAGATTCGAGAGTGTTAGAGGTCAATTGGATGAAGAAAGGATTCAAAGGGATGAAATATGGCCAAGACATTTTCACATATCAACTTTCAAGCTGAAAAGTTTTGCATCGGTTTTTAACCTCATATTGAGACCAATTTTGGATATAGTAAACGATCTAATTTGAGGATGGTCTCTGAATAAAAGTTGTAGCCCTTTGAGTTATCTTTCTAACGCATCTTGAATCGTCTCAATCGGATATCGGAAGAGAAAGTTATGATGAAAATACTGAAACTGACGCAAAGTGGACAGATTTCTAGCGCTCAAGCGCCGCGCGCCGCCACAGATTTTAGGTTTTTATTGTTTGGGCCGCAAAAACTCGAGAAAAAGACTCCAAATTGGCCAAGAACGTATAGGGAAGTATAAATAGACCTAAGGAGGCAAAAACACAAGGGGAGAACCTCTCCAACATTATTCTTCTCTATTTTTCTCTTAGATTCATGAATTGTAACTAAATTTTTACATTTGGTCGAAGGAGATTGAAGCCTCGGAACCACATATTGTGAGATCTAAATGATTTTTCTTAATTTAATTCATGTTTTTGAGTATTGAATATTTTTCTGCACTTATTTCTATGATTGTTATGTTTAATTGCTAGGAGGCCTACTAGTTTATTATTCGTTGCAATATACCGCTAAGTTAAATATCAAATCCGTAATTGTTTGATTCCTTTAACTTGTGAAGCACTAGGATTTGATGATTTTCTGCGATAGAGATTATTGAATCTTAAGAAGAATGTTTAAATGGATTGAATGCAACCGCTGGTGTTTGTGTTATCTAGTTCATCGATTTCTCTATTGTTTAAAGTTGTTATTAAATTGAATCTTGAGCGCTGGTCTGAGGTTATTTAATAATTAGGGTTAATTAGAACGCTGGTTTCTAACTAACTAAAATTAAGGAGAAATAGGAAAATTATTCCAACGGTGAATATTCAAGATATGAATTGAATTATCCTTGCATCTATGATCAGTTGTGGATTTCCGAAGGTGGATATTGACTTGGACCAAGGTTAGTCTTCTGATTATTTTCGTTAATTTAGTTTTCATTGTTATTAATTGCATTATTTACAATTGTTTGCATACAGAAACCCCCAATCATTGTATGGAGCATAAACTATTGAATTACACACTCTTCGTGGGATCGACCCTTACTTCCACTAGGTTTAAGGACTATTTTTGGGTGCCTACGACAGCACACCACTAGACCTTAGTCATTTTAAACGTATAGGTGTCACTTCAAGTTAGGATTTAGGATTTATGATTTAAGGTATACAAAAAACAACACGTGCAATTGTTCAACGTTTACAATTTAGTAATTCGAGTAGGACTGTCGTTTCTACTAATTTTAATTAAGTTCGTTTTGCTTTTTCTTACTAATTTATCATTTACAAGTATTATATGTGTTCTAAACTAGTTTCGGAGTGAAATGGAGACCTTTGACCCAAAATGACGCGTAATCATTTTAAACGTAAGACTGTCATTTCTATTAATTTCGTGTTCATATCGCTTTTTCTTACTCATTCAACATGTATAGTCATCTATTTTGTTCTAAACTAGTTTGAAGTAAAATCAAGACCCCCGTGATCCAAAACGGCACGTTATCGTTTTAAATATAGGACTGTCGTTTTCACTAATTTTGTTACACCAATCTGTTTTTTCTAGCCCAAGCCGTTATAAAAACTGGATAATGCCATATA
Source organism: Fraxinus excelsior (assembly GCA_019097785.1). Lineage (NCBI taxonomy): Eukaryota > Viridiplantae > Streptophyta > Magnoliopsida > Lamiales > Oleaceae > Fraxinus > Fraxinus excelsior. The sequence continues at coordinate 2,140,568 of CM032641.1, read as the reverse complement.
AACTAAATTGCTTCAACATCTGAATTAGCGAATTATATAGATGATCTAGCAATAATGGAATTTCTATTCTATTTACCGAAGAAAGCATCCATACAATAATAAACATTAGTCAGTATCCATACACTTGTTTCCCTATCAAAATCACAAACACCATTACCAACTACATAATATTAGCATACATACATCTTCTTTCGCAACTAATCATAAAAATCACTACCATCTAGAAAAAATTAGCTTCTCGATCATATATCCTCCATCTAAGAAAAATGAAAAATATACGAACAAAACTATTATGGATCGAAATTTATAGCAAAAAGTTCCAACTGCTAGACAAATGACATGTAATCAAGCTTCTGAAGGGAACACCAATTGAAAACCATGTCTCATTTTGTTGTTTGGTTAGAACCATCCTCATTACAAGTTGGTGGACTAGTTGAGCTGAAAAAGGCATACGCTTCATTCGATATAGTTGTCCGAAACAAGATTTCATCAACATTTCTTGATGAATATTATCTAACATCTCCCAAACATATTCAAGTTTTTGAGGAAAACTCTTCTGTGAACGTCCGTCCGCCTTTATTTCTATCTTGAACGAGAATCACATATTCAAATAAGTGTTCCATTTCTGCAATGAGAAACATGAAACAATCATGTTAAGTAATCGATGAACAATTATGAAGAATCTACAATAATATTATAAGTGATACTTAGAACAATCCATTTTCGAAAAATAGATAAACTGCAAGGTGACATTTTTCTGAATTACATAAATGACATGGTGCCATATTTAGAATTAGATAAACTACATAAACGGCAAGGTTACATTTTTCTCAATTTGATACTTACACAGATTTGCTTGTATCCAAATTTTGGATCAAGTTTGACCCCATCCAGAACCATATGTGGCACAAACGATAAGACTATGTATATTTGTTGATTATACTTTAACCTTGAGTCCATAGTTGTATAGCGTTGTAGTATGGAATAAAATAAAATCAGCAATGGGGCTTCCTAATGTTAATTTCACAATAAAATAAGGTTCGAGGATTCAAGATCATTGAAGGATGAGTGAAAAATTTATAAGTTCGAATCATTATTCATGGTATTCTCATGTATCTAATGTTGAAAAGTGAAACCTATTTTCCCCATTTTCTTTTTAAACTTCATTTTAGACACTAAAGTTCAACAGCCAAACACAAATGTTAATACCATAAGGAGCAGCTTAAACATGCCATAATGAAGTAATATCTCACTTCACTCTCTTATTGAAACATAACTAATATTCTGCTATAGTCAAACAGAAATGTTAACGACATTGCGAGAACTTAATCCTGTCATAGAATTAATATGCAATTATAAATAGGTGTTCAAGAACGATGACTTAATTTAAGGCATAATTACAAAAATCAGGTGTAAAATTTATACCAATTCAAAAATCAGGGGTCAAATTTTATTTTTCAAAAATCAGGTACTATATAAACATCCTAACCCTAATTTTTTACCCTACCCCTCTTCTCTCTCTCTCCCCCCCCCCCCTCTCCTCTCCTCCCTTCTCTGCGTCTTTGGCCTCCCTCCCCTCCCCTCCCCTCCCCTTTCTGCCGCTGCAAGCAGCACCGGCCGCTGCCGACAGCAGCAGAACCGGCAGCGGGCGAGCAGCATCAAGCTGCTGCCGGTGCTCGCAGCAGCTTCGGCCGCTGCTGCGAGCAAGCAGCTGCCGCTGCTGCGAGCAGCGGCTGCCGCTGCTTAGAGCAGCGACTGCCGCTGCTCGCAGCGGCTTGCTGCTGCCGGCAGCGGCTTCCGGCGGCGGCGGCGGTTTTTGTTGGCGGATCTGTGTGGTGGTTGGATGTTTATATTTGTTGTTGTTGGTGGCAGATTTATTGTTGGTGGTGGCGGTGTCGCGGTTGTTTTCGTTTGTGTTTTTGTGATTGGTTAATTTGTGTTGGTCTATCTGTAACTTGTGACCAAGTATTTGTAATTGTGTATTTAGTCTGTGACCAAATGTTTGGTGATCTGTGACCAAATGTGGCGGATGTGTTTCTGGGTGTGTGGCGGATGTGTTTCTGGGTGGTTGTTCTAGTGGTGAATGTGTTGCTGGGTTGGGATAGGAGTGGTGCGTTGATGATGATACAGGTGGATGTGGCGGATGAGGGTGGCCGTAGTGGCGGTGGCGGTGGCGGTAGTGTTGGTGGTGGTGGTAGTGTTGGTTACATGGTATGTGACTTATTTGGTGGCATGTGACCTGGGAATCAGTGATTAATTACTCAAATGTGACCTAACCATATAATTTGTAACCTACTATTTGGTGGTACGTGACCAAATATTTGAAAATTTGTGACCAATTTGGTGGCATGTGACCTAAAAATATAATCTGTAACCTACTATTTGGTGGTATGTGACCAAATATTTGAAAATCTGTGACTAATTATTCAATCGTGACCGACTAATTTAAAAATATGTGACCTCGAATTAATCCGTGACTTATAAAAACTTTTATATGTGATTTGGAAATAATATGTGACCAATTAATTTTAAAAAATGTGATATGTGACCAATAATTATGTATATGTGACTATTAATTACTTAATTGTATTCTTATTGTATTTAATTAATAAATATTGTTAATTAATTAATTAAAACCTGATTTTTGCACTTTCAAACATAAAACCTGATTTTTGAATTGGTATACTCCAAACCCCTGATTTATGATTTTTTCCCTTAATTTAATTATGTCTAATTCAAATGCACTTGCCTTTCAAGATATTGAGATAGTTACTGGCTTTAAATATAATATTTACCTATGCAAAGCGAGTTCTGTGTGCCAATTGGAGCAAGAAAGATAAGACCATGTCATGCATCTCGAAAGCTAACTATCTAGTATGAAGATAATTAATATCACGTGAATTCACTACAACACTTTCTACTTGTGGAAACTTGAAATTAAATAGGAAACCAAAATGTGCATAGATGACTACTTTCTACGTTTTCTTGCTGTAGCAACAACAAATTAAACGATTTCTCATCGTTTATGTATTTCTTGTAAGAAGGCAAAGTGAAGAAAAAACAGTTAAGTTTTACAAAATAAAGTGATAAAACATAACAATGAAAATATTTATTATGCATAGTTATTATATCCTACCCGGTCGTTGATTGGACAAATCGTCGAGTCAGTGATTCAACCGCTGAATCGTTGCAAGGTCGAATTTTAGTTGAAAATAATAATTTTTAAAACAAAAATTTTCCTGATTTCCTTGTTAATCTCTTTCAATCAGCTTGACAAAGTAAAGGAGTAATGGCAGTCAATCTTGAATTTGTCCCCAAGCGCGGACGTCGTGCCTCTGCTTTCTTTAAATTCGGGCTCCATTGCGTAGTTTCATTGCTAAAAAAATCTCTGCCTAAAGTTTGCTTAGAATCTTGAAATAATCATGTCTGTTTTCATAACCGCTTTAGTGCTATTCTTTGCCATAGCTGAATATTCAGGTAAGCAAACTCTAGTATCCTGTTTTATTGTCTTTTCTAGCACTTATTCTTTTATTCCCGTTAGTATGGTTTTTTGTAATCTGATTATGTAAAAATGGCCTCTGTTTAATTTTTAAATTTATTTTGCAGATGCAGCGTATTATTGCATTTGTAATGATGGATTGAGTGATGCGATTTACCAGAAGAACATTGATTATGCATGTGGAGCTGGAGCAGATTGTACTCTAATTATGCAAAATGGCCCCTGTTTTCAGCCAAATACTGTTGAGAATCACTGTAATTTTGCAGTGAATAGCTATTACCAGAGTTGTAACTTCTCAAACACGGCCACTGTAGCTCAAGACCCACCTCTTAAGCCTCCCCTTACACCCAAAAGCAGAATTATGGGTGTGTTTGAGCCACGTTATTTTGGAAGAATGTATTTTGGAATAATAGATTGATGAAGAATGTGTGGTTGAAAAAGAAGAAAAAGTTATTGATGTAACGAAGAATATTTTTTTATTAAAAAATGTGTGGTTGAAAATGAGTAAAAAAATGAAAATGAAAATTTTAATGTGGCTCAAACAGGGGCTATATACGCCAACTTTTCTTTAATTTACAGCTTCAATTTCTGAATGTGTATATCCATCCAGCCAGCCCCAGGTATGCTTTCCACCTCTTAAAGATACTCGTTCTTTTAATTTATTCGTAGCTTAGATTCTTTCAAGTTTGTGCCAGAACACGTACATGACTCTTTTGTAATTTATGATATGAAAAGAATTGAGAGAATTTTTTTATTTTCCCCATTACAATCTCCCCTATGTGATTATTGGCTAATATGTACAGAGCCGTCGAGAAACCGATCATCCATTGCTCCCTCTCAATTAAAATCACTCTTGCAACCGGCTTAGTGGTAATGTTAATAATCCTCCTAAAGCTGTTTCAAAGGTATAGGAGAAGCGCCCAGTTGAATTAAGGGGAGAGCCACCAAGAAGCTGCAAATCATAAAAATGGGCCAGGAAAAATCGAGATTAACGTTGTGGGTTCTCAGTCCACCATGCCTGATAGGGTTTGAGAATTCCAAGTTGTTGAGGTATAGTGAAATTGAGCTTTAGAAATCTATTGTGGCATGTCATGTAATGCTCTGTATAAATACCTGAGAATTTCACAGTACCTAAAATTTTTAGCATGTTTAAGCGCCCGCACGCGCCTCGCCGGAGTTTCCACGTGCAGGCGCCGACCATCACGGGCGGCTTTCCCATCACCGCCTCCGCCTGCACAGTCCAAAACTGTGCTCAACCTCCTCCTAATTTGGCCGGAAAATGAAGAAACAGGTCCGGTCAGTCTGAACCTTTTTTTTTTTTTTCAGGCAGTTTTTCAAACAGCATCCGACTCAAGCTCGACCCAAAACTTCCAAACACTTTGGTTGCCACAAATTCACCCACAAAGGAGAGTCTAATGGTGGTAGTAATTTCAAGAGTAGGAAGAAGCAGCAACTGATGAAATTATTGTTCAAAATTAATAAAATAAGATTTGAAATAAGAAATGAAATTGGAGGCCGAATGGCATGCGGTCGCATACATACATATAGGGCTATCAGACCCTGCAATTGTTCCTTCTATGCGACCACATAGGTTTGTTCTATGCAGTCGCATAGAACTTAAAAATTATCTTTTGGGCAGGCTTCTTTGTTTGAATTTTTTGTGGTTTTTGGTGAAAAGTTTACAACTTTTCGTGGATTTTTGGCGTCATTTCGTGGGTGTTGATTGAAACCTATATATAGATGTCTCGTGATCAACACATTGAAACCAATTGAAATCATATTCCATTTCAAAATATTAAAGATCAAACATTCTTTTCTTTCCTATTCAAAATGATTTCTTGTGTTCTTGAAGTTTTGGTAGAAAACACTAAGTGGTTAAATGTTTTTCTATTCTAAGACTTGATAAATCCTATAAATCATTTGTCAAAAACCTTTCAAGCATCTAAATTCAATTTGAGATGGGGCAAATATCGTTTGAAGACAACAATTACGTGTTTGAGCCTTTTGATTCTTCTTTGAAGTTCTTGATCATTTGTTTTTTTTTTTTCTCCAACCCCTTCAAGTGGAAGCAATATTTCCTAACAGCAACAATGGTGAAAACTCTCCCAATTTACCCCCAAGCCGGCTGCCCCCTCTCTTGATTTTTCTCTCCACACTTCTGTAACAATACACTCCCACACCACACACAAAACACACGATTGTGTATATATGCAACTATTAGGTTAGATAAATGGGCCTAGACCTAACAATATAGGCCAAGTAATACCTCCATAAATGGGTTCCCCCATATGCTCTTAATTCATCTATACAACCTATCAATTGACTTTTTGACTTTTAAAACTCCTTTTATAACTATATTCTTGTCCAAAGATTGCCAAAACTATAAAAACTAACAAACTTCCCCTTTGACATTTTATGACAAAAACATGTATTACAAATCAAACACAACCAAACTGATCTACCCAAAATCAACTAACTCAACTGTAGCTTTCTTTTTTCTTGTCAAACCCGTTTCCTGAAATCAACAACTCAAAAACCAAGTGTAAAAGCACGTGCAGAAATAAAAGTAGTTGAGATAATTATCAATAAGTTCATATTCATGCTAGCTAAATTAAAATACAATATCATGTAAATCAATATACCAAAAACAAACATCAACATCAGTAAACATCAAAACTTAATCTAGCTAAGTAAGAAATATCATATATACATCTCAAAATGTATCCAAAATATACCACTATCAAAATATATCCATGATCAAAATACTACTCTCCATTTTCGCTACAAATGACAAGGGGATGCCTAACAACTAATCAGCAGGAGCTTCATCTCCAGCTATCGCCTCATTAGAATCATCACCATCACCATCATCCCAATGTCATCTGATCCATCGTAATCCTTTTTGAAGATAGCTAACGACACTTCAAAGTGTAGCAAACTCTTTTGCATAGAGCTCTATAGTAGCTCTCAGCTAGGTAATCTCAGTCATCATACGAGTCTGATGCTTGATCATCACAGAAATCTATCCCATAAGAGTCAAAAAATGGTCAATTGGAACAAAAGTAGATGGTAGAATAGGATTAGCAAAGGATGGTAGAATATGAGTAGAGGTAGAAGACGATGGAATGTCAATGGGGGGGAAGTAGGAATATCAAAACGGGATGAATGTGGAATATGAGAATGATCAACAGAAAGTAGACCACCAATATGATCTATTGACACATTTGGATCAGGAGCAGATGATGATGGAACGTGGGACTTATTCTGTGAAACTGTAGTCTGGCCAATAGATAGGAAAACTCTACTCGTAGTCCCATCTGGAAAAGTAGCCCCAATACTCAGAAGATGATGAATAAAACAGACGTAAGGAAGACCAATCCTTGTGCCGTCACACGAAAGGTACGCAAAGTCCGACGGTAGATGAAAGTAGGAAGGTCTATGAGTCGCCGTGCAAAAGTGCATAAAGAAATCTGGCCTTATCCATGGGTAGGAAATATGTATGGGACACTGGCTACAGATTTGTGCAGACAATACGCAATGAAATATGTCGATCAGTCGGAAGAGATCCAGTACAGAATGCAATCGGACCTCATCCCAAGGGGCTGTTAAAAAGAGTTTATTTGACGAGAGTCAGTTTGAGGAGTCTCAACAACAGACATAGGAATAATGGGTGGATAACTTGAGGAATGTAGATAATATTGGATATGACATTCGGACTAATCTTCAAAGTCTTACTCGAAAAAAGACCTTAAAACTCGACCCGCTAATATCGTGAATATTAGCATAGAACTACTGGACAAGGAGACTAGACGAGACAGAAACTCAACAAGTAAAGGCTCCAATCCATGAAACTGTGAAGATGGCAACTAGGTGAGGGGAAAGATCGAAAATTGTTACTTCACGCTTTACCAGAACAACGCGCAAGGAAAATTGAGACCTAAAGACATCCTGAGCAGTAGAAGAGATAAATCTAAATCTACGATAGGAAATTGAAGCAATAGATGTATGTGTGGTAGACCTTGCTTTCTTAGGCTGTATATGTGACAAGTTTGCAATGCAAACACATCAATATATACAACTATGGATACTATATACCTTGATGAAAAAATAGCTAATGATATGCAGGATGAACGTAAAACGAGGCAAATAAGTAGTATGCATGCTAAACGGTGCACAAATAGTCCACATACACCTAAATCGAGACAAACATGTCATATGTATGCAAAAATCGATGCAAAAACATCCCATGATCACACAAAATAATGAGAATCCAAGGTAGATAACCTATGGACATAGGTGATTAAGTGACGTGAATCATGACCGAAGGCCGTGCGATCCATGGACGGAGGTGACATAGTGCCTTGACGGTGTGACGCAGTACCTTGACGTCGGGGTGGACAGAGTGCAAACGTGTGTGATATTCAATGCAAAACATGTCAAATGTGCAATGTAAGAACCAAAACGTGTTCATGAGTGTGTGTTCGATGTGTTTGGCCAATTAAATGTGAAATATTAATAAAAAAAAATCGATGAGACAATACATCGAACATGTGCACGTGCATGTGTGAAGCATGAAGTGCAAACGACAATCAAACATGGGAAACCAACCAATGCAAACAACTATCACATCTAAAATCCTATCCCAACTCCAACAATGAAGCATCAAAATTCAAGAATTTTCTTCAAATCGTATAAAGAACCCAAGGTTCGAACTTCTTAAAGGAAATCATGAAAATTTTGGGAGTTGATTTGTGAAATGGGAAATCTGAGCTTACGCATTATCATTTTAAAATTGGAGCATCTGCTCAAGTGGGAGGCCAGGGCCAGAGCCTTTGCTTTTGGCTCTCGAGCGGTGGTTCATTAAACTCATAACATTAAAAATTAGGATAATAAACCATTATACGTTGACTGTGAACCTTCGACTCAAAATGGAATTTACCTATTGCACGTGATCGTTGAAAATAGCATAATGAGGGGGACTATTTTATGATGTAGAAATAAAAATTAAATATCAAGAATATTCGAAAGTGTGATTAATAAAGACGCGTTTGATAAAACAGGAAGCAAATTTTGACAATTTTTATTCTTTGTATGAACATAAAAAGACATCCAAACATTAAAGATGTGTTTGATTGCAGGCATGTAATCTATATAAAAAGAAAATAAATTCTCGATAAATTAATTGCTTATAACTTATTTGTATGAAAATTATTAATTAAATGTATTTGATTAATTTAGTTTCAATTTAGAAAATATTATGTTTGCCCATTTTTCGTTGATAGGTAGATGAGAGAGAGAGAGATGAGAGAAACAAAGGGAGATTGAATTACCTCGAAAATAAAAACCATCACTCCCTGAGAAAATGTTTTCTTTATTTTTTAGGAAAATATGGTCAAATGACAAAAAATTGTAAAATATTTTCTATAGAAAATAATGTCAATCAAACATTACAAAATAAGAATTTGGGGGAAATGATTTTTTTTTTTTTTTGGAAAATAATGTTAACCAAACGCTCTAAAAGATGTTTTATGGAAAATAAGTTCACTATTCATTTTCATGATGTTATCAGTAAATAGTAACTTTCAAACTTGGCTAATATAATTTATGCTACCTTTTTTTTTACATCCTATTAATAAGAAAATTAAAATTAAAGTAAGTAAAATACTGTTAAAATATTTTATGAAGGAAGCGATCTTAAATTCTTTACAAGACTTCAAAATAACTAGAAGTAGTAACGTGCATAGAATGTGCACTTCGACTTCTGAATAAATAAGTTTGCTTTATAAATTTAATATGTTTTCATTGATCAATTTTGAAAATAAACGAGCAGTTTAGAGAACGTAGCATCGATTTTACTATTTAAATAAGCATACATCTTTTACTTGGGAGTAAGAATTTAAGTCAATGGTTGGACAAAGAAAGAATCAAGAAAACATTTCAACATTTAATTTCTCTCTTTCGGATTCGACGCATACGAGGGAGTGTACACAAAAATGTACACGGGAATGTACGTTTAGCATAATTGACTAAAATATTTCACGAGAGGCCGCCAGTACGCTTTTAATTAGTCTTAGCTTTTCGATTTTTATAGTGTTTAGAAAACTTGATCTTCAATTTAAAAAATTACAAAATTAATTATGCAAATTGTTGAATTTTACAAACTAAGTAGTCATTAATTTATAATGCATACGGGCTGGCCCATATTTTGATAGGGGTGGCAATGAGTCGAGCCACAAGTCGAAATTTGAAACTTTGGCTCACTCGAGCAAAATGGGTTCGGGCTTTTTTTGACCCTAGCCAAGCCAAGTAAATGTTCGGAAAAAAAATTGAGGGCTCGAGCCTCATGGGGCCGGCCCGATTTTTTATTTTTAGTTTTTTCTTATATATAATACAATTTTTTAGGCTACAAAGCTGCCTCTTCTTCCCCCCCCCCCCCCCCCCCCCCCCCCCCCCCCTTCATTTCAATATTTTTTTTTAAATTTTATAAAGGCCACATGGGCCGGCTCGGCTCGAGTTTCCAAAATGGGGCTCGGCTCAAGCTTCAGCACGGTTTTACCAAGCCTCGAGCTGGGCTGGGCCGGCTCGGACTTTTTACAGGCCGAGCCACGGACGATCCGAGCTGGCTAGCTAAATTGACATCCTTATATTTACGCTTGTGTGCCTCACGGGCAATCCGGGCTCAGACCAAATCTCATTTTTGAGGCTTGTCTCGAGCTTTGGCTTGTACAAACAAGTTCTGAGTCGAACTTGACATGGGCTTTTTTCTCTAGCTGAGTCGAGCCAATAGGCTCTTTTGCCACCACTATACACGAAGATGTTTATAAGGCGTCATGGTTTTACCAAACATTTCGTATGGAAATTTACCACCAAGATTTGGAGTTCAAGTAGGAATAATTAAAGGGTGAAGTTAGACATAGAGCAAGCATAGTGGATATATGGCATTAGCGACGAAGCCAACGGCCAACGAGGTGGCGTAATCATCCGTGCTGATTTTGCTGAAATTTACACATTGGATGCAGAGGGCACTGTCGGTCATCGTGGAGTTTTTTTTTTTTTTTTAATTGTGGGCCTTTTTTGAGTTGAGTTGGGGGAAAAAACATTAGGCCCATTATCCATAGGCATGCTGGCTGCTGCTTAGGTTAATTACAAATTGAATTCCATTTTGCACATTGCCCCAACCCCATACAACATTTGCAAAAACACAGAAAGCAAACCAATCCCTATCTCCAGTGTGAAAGCATATCATTCTGAATTTTTTTTTTTTAAAAAAAGAAAATTAGAAAAGCAATTGGAAAAGTTAGTATACGCTTGAATGCTAACTATCTGCATTAGCAAAAAGTCCGAACAATTGAAAATGATTAGAAAAGCAATTGGAAAAGTTAGTATATGCTATGCTAAATTTCTGCATTAGCAAAAAGTAAGTATATGCTATCTATCTATCTGCTTTAGCAAAAAGTCCGAACAATAGAAAATGATTAGAAAAGCAATTGGAAAGTTAGCATACGCTTGTATGCTAACTATCTGCATTAGCAAGCAAAAAGTCCGAACAATTGAAAATGATTAGAAAAGCAATTGGAAAAGTTAGTATATGCTTGTATGCTAATTTTCTGCATTAGCAAAAAGTCTGAACAATTGAAAAGCAATTGTCTTTTCTAATGTGCGGCAATAATCTCATCTCTATAGACTATATATAGACTATTTAAGGCTCAAGTGTGATTACTAAAAATTAATCAGAAGATCTGACAATTACTTAGTCAGGATCGATAATTTTGTAGAGCTTTTCGTCGACATTCAGGCAAGTAAGCTCATTCCTTCTACTTTTATGATCTTATAATTACGTTTTCTCCCCTCCCATATTCATGCTAATTTATTTCATGGTAGAAAATTTTATCTTGGAAGCGATACTTAGTCAGTGAAAATTTATATAAATTTTGAGTTGTGTTTAGCCTTTTCTTATGTGATAATGAATTCACGATCTACCATTAACAATTGATTATAATTAACAAGTCGAGTTATACTTCGTTTGATTTTTGTCTAGATTTACAGAGCTATGGACTTGCCCAACCAGCAACCACTCATCAATATCAATCTTTCAGTTAAAATTACTCTTGCGACTATCTTAATACTAATGGGAATGGGCATCTATTTGCTGTTTAAATGGTGTGGGGGAAGGACCAACTCGAATGAAGCTGCTGCAAATAATCATAATGGGCCGATTGGAGAAATCGAGCTTGGCATTGAGGCTTGAAAGTGTGTGAGGTTTTTGAGAATTCCAAGACATTAACCAAAATGTCACGGTGAAGCTTTAGAAATTTTTAATTCTCAGCATTTTTAGTTTTGTATTTAGAAAAAAATTATGCGTCTTTAGCATGGTTAATATCTATTAAATCTTCATTTGGAACTAATGGATGTTAAACAATCGATCCTTTTTAGTTAGTATCATGTTTCATGATAAAAACAATTAACTAATGGCTCGGCCCCATTGCCACCACTACTTGATTCATTGCTTTAAATTTACATAAATAGATATATGGATTTAGTACCAAAATGTTTGACTAGAAAATCCTTTATTATCAATAAGAATAATGTTATTTGTTATCAATGATTACAGTAATTGTCATAAGTGGTATTCTATGTGATATCTTATTATTTGAAGGGAAATTAAGCTTACGTGAACGTGAGAGACCTTGAGTTAACCACATTGAAAGTAGATTTTTGGGATAAAAAAGTATTCTCATTTTTAAATCTAGTGAAAGCTAAAAAAAATTTTATGTATGTATGAGAGAGAGAGAGAGAGTCGGATAGGAGGACGGACGTGATTTATGGGATTAGGGGAAAGCAAAGATTATTTTTTTTCATGTGAAAGCTAAGATTTTTTTGTCAAATTGTTGTTTAGGGGGAACGTGGATCATTAATTTTCTAAACAAAGTTAGCCCACACAAAGTTGTCGTGGCTAACCTTTAAAAGAAAAATACTAAACAATCCCTTAATTCCATTCAAGTACAGAAAGTAAAGACTTTTAGGATTCTATTCTTATCGTAAAAAGGACGATCTACCATTTAAGATTAATTATAATTTTGGTAATTATCAAGTCGAGTTATATTTATGAAAATAACCAAGACAAATTGTTGACATACAAAAAGTGCAGCCCAAATTGAATAGCCAAAGGGAGGAAGCCCAGTTATGGAATCCCGGATAAAGACCCAAATAAGACCATTAATTAACGTAGTAGAGGCCTACGAACAAAGTGACATCATCGCTCAGGCTTGCAAGACGTCCAGAATCTGAGCGAATGAAGTGCCTTACGATCGCTCAGAGCGACGACTCCGTTTCTCGCCCAAACCCTGAAGTCGCCCAAGAATTGAACGAGTCTAAGGTATTATAGTTATCCAATACATCTGTTATTGAAGCGATTATTGAGCAAACTTATCCCTCCCGACAATTCAAGAATCCCGGTTGTAGGCAGTTAAACAACAAGAGTAATGGCAACGGTTATAGACGAAAATTCCATGACAAGTCAGTCATGATGGAGAAAATGGATAGTTATAGAGTGACAGCAGTCTCCGAACGGTTTCACGAGAAGAACTGCCCAAAGAGTATAAAAGAGAAAGAAAAACATGGAAGAAATACCCCGTATCAAACACTCTCAAACAGAGAATATGTAATTTCAATTTATTAGTTTAACTTTAAAACACTTCTTTTTAGTACTCGTGTGTTGCGCTCCTTGGAGGCATTCTGTTTATTTCCAATTGTACTCTTCATAAATAAAGCACCCCTTTTTGGGACTTTGTTTCAAGAGGTTTGTTCCTTATACAATTGTCTGAACCTTTTTTTAATTGTTAGTGATAATCCGCGTGAAACAATTTGGCACGCCCAATAAGACAGTTGGTGTTTGGTGTTTGAAGATACAAAAAGTGAAGCATTGTGCCTCATAAGATTTCTGATAAGGAACCAGCAAGTTAAGGAGTAGTCCAGTCTGTGATCGAACTCTATGAGGAGCAGCAAAGCTCTCCACGAACAGAGGGACAGAGCCAAAGCAGTCAAAGTCGCTACAAACCAATGATAGAGTTGAGTCCTCAAACCATGCGTGCGTTGCTTGGGGAACTCACACAAGACGTCGTTGAACAGGTAAATCTACGAAATATTCATAATATGGAAAGATTTACTCAAAACGGAAATGCACATTTCGACAACATTGCCAAACAATTAAACACGTTAAACGAAGTTACGAACAAATTAGTAGGCCAAATATTTCAACCAGTTGCATCGATAGGGAACCACTATCAGTCCAAGACTATTGTAGGACATAATTCCCCAGTCCCGAGTCCGAACCAAGGAATTGGCTTTAGTGATTGATGGGTAAACTAATGAATAGTTAGGATTGTATAATAGTTTATATTTCAGTGAAACATGACTAAAGTTTAGTAGGTAATGATTTAATTAACTCGAATAAAAAACCAAAAACACAGAACTGGAAGTAGTTGCGACCACCACCCCTAACCCCAAAGCAGTGGCGGCGCCATCGCCAACCCTATCTTGAGATAAGTTTGTAGAGCTAGCTCTTCCTCGACATTCAGGCAAGCAAGCTCTTTCCTCCTATTTTTATGATCTTATAATTACATTTTCTCCCCCTCCCATATCCTGTCCATATTCGTGCTAATTTATTTCATGGGAGAAAATATTATCTTGGAAGCCATGCTTGATTCGAGATACTTAGTGAGTGAAAATTTATATAAATTTTGATGATTTGCAGCTTCTTCATGCATGAGTTGTGTTTAGCCTTTTCTTATGTGATAATAAATTCACGATCTACAATTAACGATTGATTATAATTAACAAGTCGAGTTATACTTCGTTTGATTTTTGTTTATATATAATTCCTGATTTACAGAGCCATGGACTTGCCCAACCAGCAACCACTCATCAATATCTCTCTCTCAATTGAAATCACTCTTGCGACCAGCTTAATACTATTGGTAATTGGCCTCTATAAGCTGTTTCAATGGTGTGGGAGAAGGACCCACTTGACTGAAGAAGTAGAAGCTGCTGCAAATAATCATAATGGGCCGGAGAAATCGAGCTTAGCATTGTGGCTTCTCCATCCGCCATGCTTGAAAGTATCTGAGGTTTGAGAATTCCAAGAGATTGACCTAAATGTTATAGGGAAGCTTTAGGTATTTTTAATGAATGCCATATTGTGTAATGCTCCATATAAATAATTGAATATTCCACGGTACGTGAATTTCATGATGTAGAACATATATATTTGGAAATTTTCAGCATTTTTAGTTGTGTTTAGAAGAAAATTAAAGGTATGTTCATTCTTTTCTTTATGCTGAATTTCGATCCCCTCAGTAGTAGTTGGTGTTTCTTGAAATCCCTTTCACTCATCTTTCTAATGGTACAAAGAACAAGCAATTTGGCGAAGAAAATATAAGGTTTAAGGTCTCTTTTGTAATTTAAAGTTTTTCTTGAAAAAAAAAATTAAAGATATTGAATTATCATTTTTCTTGTACGAAATTTGTTTCAGAACACACCATTGAACTGAAAACTGTTGAAGCTCCGATAACTCAAAATGGAATTTACCTATTTATTGCATGTGATAGTTGAAAATAACATAATGAAGGGGATTATATTGTGATGCAGAAATAAAAGTTAAATATTGAGGGAATGTTATTTACGCCTTTTTAATTAAATTAAAGAAATCGTTGAAAATAACATAATGAAGGAAGGGAATGTTTTCCAAATTCCAACTTAGTGAGACTATCCTATCAGCATAATTGAAAATTGGCTTTCTAGAGAAAATTAAATGCCCCACACGTATAAGCATTCTTAAAATTGGCCTTCTAGATTTGATATATCTTGAAAAAGAATATTGAATATTATCAAATTATTAATCGTCACAAACACGTTAGTCACACTAATTAACATAAGTTAAGAATTGAAATTAGGCATCAATAGAGATGTCAATGCAGCTCGTCGACGTCGATGTCGACTCAAGCCCAAGCCAACCTGACCGGCGTGTGTTTAACGGGTAACCTTCTCTTAGCACAGAAAGGGACACCGTGCGACAGTAGTCTGCTTCGCTAGACTACCTTCCGCCTATTCCTCAATCGCGTCAGGACGAAAGTAAATTTTGATTACAATTTTAAGAAAGCTTGCAACATGAAATTGAACATGATGAAAATAACTTGATCATTGATTGCTAAAAAACAAGACATTACAATAGACGAAAGTAGGAAATTACAAATGGCTAGTGCATGGGGAAAACACTAGTAAGCTTGAAATGGTTTTGAAAGACCAATACCCCCCCTATAATAGACTTAGCAACAAAAACCCAAATAACGGGAGTAGACGTTATTTGGCTCTAGAATCATACTTTTTCTTTTCTATTTTCTATCTATTTTACGAATTAAATAAATATTTACAACACGGGGCTTAAGCAAAGCTGCAGCCCGTGACATTCTCCCCCATTTGATTTGGCGATGTCCTCGGAGCCATTGAGTATTCTTCTCGCTGTTGCATCCTCTCCATTTGACCAAGTACTCTTGAAGATATTTTCTTGAAGCTCGAGTAGTTTGGTAGCCAAAAATCTTTTTAGCAACCTTCATCTCGGTAGTTTCGCTTTAAGAACTGGTTGCTTCAAATCTGCAGACTTCAAGTACTGTTTCTGATCGGTATCTGCAGTATGGAGGAGTAACGGTTGTTGGCCAGTAGAAATTTCAAAAAGACTCCTATTGGGAGAAGAGCTCTTTTGAACATTGAAACACATATGAGCCACATCCGAAAGTTTCACCCGAATTTCATGCGAAGCAGAGGTAAAGTGCTGAAAATTGTCTCCCAGCATAGAATTGAACTGCTATGGCTGTCCGTCTGATCTTCGGTGAATGGTAGCATTTGTGCTCAAAGTTGAACCAAGACGTTTGAACAACTTGGTCCAAAATGTGCCAATAAATCGAGAATCTCGATCATTGACGATAGACGATCCCTTGTATTTGACAATAGGCTTGGAGAAAAGTTGAGCTGTCTCTTCGGCTTATACATACTTGGGCGCTGTGTTGACCGTCGAATCTTTAGATAATCAATCCATCCCGATGATGATAGTGCCAAAGTCTTCAACTCTTGGCAATCCACTGATGTAGTTCGTCGATCCACTTTCGACTGATTCATTCAGGATGGAAAGGGGCTCCAGTGAGCCGGTGGTCTCTTCGATTTCCTCTACTCGAAGAGAGCACAAGAATGAGGGTTCATTTCTCCTGAAACCCTTACCGTGTTGCATGGCTGAGACGCCTTTCTCGCCAGCTTTCCCAACCTGTGTGGGAATAATGAATGGTTTGCTCCCCATCATTATTAGTGAGTTAGAATGCGGCAACACTGCTGTCTTTGTATCCCGCAGATATTTCAATCCGAGAATCAGCTTGAAATCATCCATCTGAACTACCGACAAATTTGTCCTTCCTTCGAATGGACCTACTTTGATCAGCACCGATTGTGCTATTCCCGCAATTGGTTGAGCAACAGAGTTGATCGCTTTGACTTTCCCCTTACCTCTCTCCAGAGCAAGTCCGAGCCGCTCTACTTCAGAACTTGCGAGGTAATTGTGCGTGGCACCAGTGTCCACCATAGCCCTGATTGGCTTTCCATTGATCCTCACATCAATGTATATTAGGCCTTTAGCCTTGCAAGTGCGAGCCTTCGATTCTTCAATCTTCGGCTCTTTCGAGGGACCGACGTCCCTTTTAGTATCTCGGTGCAATAGTGTATTGCACGAATGCGAGAGTGCACCAATTACATCCTCATCTCCTTCGGAGTCCGTGTCGCCACGACAGCTAGCCTGTGGGGTATTTCGCTTCGAACCTGAGCCCCCAGCTAGTTGACAGTATGCATTCACCATCCGTTTCTGAGAACACTCTGCAACCCGATGAGGTTCTTCGCATAGAAAGCATTTCAATCTAGGAGCGACATCAGATCTGCCCTCATTCGCTTTTCCATGATTCCAGTCAGAACTGGAACTGCCGTTATGGTTTCCTTGACGGCTATTGTTATAGTTTCTCGGTGAGTTACTCTGGCAGTTGCCTTGATAGGGTCCTTCCCTATTTTGAGAGTAACGCTCTCCCCCATTTGAGTTCGAGCTGGGTCTGTAAGGTCTACTTCCACCTTCAACAGACTGACTATTCCTCGAAGGTCGATCCTCTCTCGACTCGGGTTGATAGTCGCTTGTACATTCGGCAGCTCCCATAGCCGCGCTCAAATCAGTGACCTTCTGTCTCTGAAGTTCCGTGCGCATCCACGGTTTCAAACCTTCCATGAAGGTGAACAGCTTATCCTTCTCTGACATATCTCTGATATTCAGCATATGCCCCGAGAAGGCCTTCACATACTCCCTGATGGAGCTTGTGTGTCTCAGTTCTTGTAAGGCCCGACGTGCCTCATATTCCACGTTCTCTGGGAAGAACTGAGATCTGATAGCTTCCTTGAGCAGATCCCAAGAATCTATTCGAATTCTGTTGGCTTGAATGTCAACATATTTTGTTCGCCACCATATCTTTGCATCTCCACCTAAATACATGGTAGCTGTTGTGACCTTTCTCGCTTCGTCCCTGATCGACGCCGCAAGAAAGTATTGTTCCATATCGAACAAGAAGTTCTCAACTTCTTTAGCATCGCGTGCACCTCCGTAGGTACACGGTTCTGGAATTCTGAGTCTATGCACCGGCTCATGTGCGATGGCTTGTCCGTTGCCAATCGCTCGCTGAAGAACTAGTAACTGAGTTCTCAACGCTTCCATCTCATCCTGCAAATCAGGTATGATAGCAACAGCTTCAGTCATAGCTGCGCATGCCTCTTGGCATTCATCCAGTTGGATGCGTAATTCCCGATTTTTCGTCTGTGCCGCCTCGGCCTTATCCCCGAGGTTCTCCATGGCAAAATACAACCTAGTGTTCGTCACCTCAAGCGCCTCCAAACGCTGTCGGGTGTTCCTCTTTTGAATATCAACCACCTCCGTGGTCTTCGAGGAATTTGGATCAGTTTCCATAGCTTTCTTAACGAGATCTTGAGCCGCAGCTCTGATACCAACTTTCACGGGTAACCTTTTCTTAGCACAGAAAGGGACACCGTGCGGCAGTAGTCTGCTCCGTTAGACTACCTTCCCCCTATTTCTCGGTCGCGTCGGGACGAAAGTAAATTTTGATTACAATTTTAAGAAAACTTGCAACATGAAATTGAACATGATGGAAATAACTTGATCATTGATTGCTAAAAAGCAAGACATTACAATAGACGAAAGTAGGAAATTACAAATGGGTAGTGCATGGGGAAAACACTAGTAAGTTTGAAATAGTTTTGAAAGACCAATACCCCCCTATAATAGATTTAGCAACAAAAACTAAATAACGGGAGTAGACGTTATTTGGCTCTAAAATCATACTTTTTCTTTTCTATTTTCTATCTATTTTACGAATTAAATAAATATTTACAACACGGAGCTTAAGCAAAGCTGCAGCCCGTGACACCGTGACTAGCCAAGCCGAGTTTTTTTTTTTTTTTTTTAAGGTATAAAAAGTAAAAATAAAAATATAATTATAGCAGTCTGCAAAATGTATTAATTGTAAGAAGTTACACCTCACAAAGTTAGATGTTGCTAATTTTTTAAATTAGAATAACATTATTTGGTATATATGCATTCTTTTGTGAAAATTGTAAATTAAAGAAGCTACATTGGAATTACATTCTTCTGTATAATAAGCATTCTTAAAATTAGATTAACAATTTTTCTTGTGGTAAAAATTTAATATTATTTAAATACCCCACGTAACATTCTTTTGTATTCAAGGCCAAATTACAAGTAATTCTTTATACCTTTTGGAAGCCTGTTGTTCAATTTAAATTATGGTTAGGTAAGATGATTTTTTTTATTGTGATTTTATAGTCAACAAACTGGCACGGTTTGGGGGGAAATTGAGCAAAGAAAATCACGAATTTGTTCATTTGAGTTGAGAAAACGCTGAAATCTACAAAAATGAACCGAATGAAAGTATATCCAAAGGAGGTAGAAGCACTGAAGGTTGGAAGTGAAGAGATCAGTGTTATCCAATTAATACAAGTGTAGGCTTAGAGCAAACACGGGAGGATATTATAGTAAGATCGCAAGAGCGTCGCTTATAATACTTATTTCTCACCTCACAAGATGATAGCAAGCATCTTAACACATACAATGATTGTATCACTTGTATAATTGATAAGTATATTTTATACACATTAGACCGCTAAATTAGATTATTTGATGATGAATTATATGAAACGTGACTTAATTCTATGTAATATTGTTTGTTAGGCAACAATCGATGAAAGAGGTGGAAGTGAGGAAAACGAGCGAAAAGGGCTGAATTGCATAAAAAATAAAGTTTGGGGGACTAAAATGCAATAATTCAAAAGTTGGGTTGTATTGCACGACGTCGATTCAAAAATGCCAATGGTCAATTGGAGGTGAAGAGAAGTCGATGAGATGAAAAATTGTTCAAGAGGACCAAAATACACATATAAGAAGTTTAGGGACCAATTCGCTAATTAATCCCAAAACGGTAATACCATGCATACGCACAAACCCAATACCAAGCTACTGAGGCTGAATCACGCATGTTAAGCGTATGTACCAATTGAACCATGCGTACACATGGTTCAAAAAAGGGAAAAATTTGCTTTCTTTTTCTAAATTCGACAATATTTGGTATGCATGACACTCTATATACATCATAAGCCTTCAGAACATAAAAGCTATATTTTTATTATTGTTTGAGAGCGCAAGAGGAATTATTACATTTGAGAAGCAAGAATTCATCGTTTGGGTTGAATATTGAAGTGAAGAATTGAAGTTTTCACGCTCTTCTTAAGTTTATTAGTCTCGGATGATGTCTTTTCTTATTCTTTTGTGTAATTTTCATATGCCAATGTCAGGCTAAATCTTTTATGTATTGGATGAATGAAAAAACTTATTGATTTGTAATTTTTAATTCAAGACTTACTGTTTTTTAGTTAATTCTCGTGTTTGTGATTTCATATGATTAATTATGTTTGTTTTAATGTTTGTGCACCATTGAGACATATAAGATGCTTATTTGTAATGTTGAAATATTTAATACGTAAAAACACTGCATATTTAACACACGAAAAATAGATATTAGGAACAATATTTATATCGTGTGTGATAATGTGTGATAATTTTATGATTAAATGCATATTATTCATATGAATTCGACCTAAGAATATGATCGGGTAGTGTTAAATATAGATTTGATATATTTTGAAAAAGAATATTGAATATTATCGGATTATTAATCGTCACAAACACGTTAATCACACTAATTAACATTAGTTAAGAATTGAAACTATGCATCAATAGGGATGTCAATGCGACTCGTCGGCTCGAGCCCCAGCCAGCCGGCTCGGTCCGTGACTAGCCGAGCTAAGATTAAAAAAAAAGAAGGTTTAAAAAGTAAAAATAAAAAAATAATTATAGCATTCTGCCAAATGCAGGCATCAGTCACGAATTAATATTAAAAAAATCAAGCCGGATCAGCTAGACTCGTAAAGCCCAAGTCAAAAGTTTGGATCGAACCTAAATTTTTTGGCCGAGAAAAAATTCGGCTTTTCTCGGCTAAAAAAAAACCCGAACCATTTTTAGGGTTGGTGATGGCGTCGCCATTGCTTTGGGGGTGGTGGTCGCCGGCGAAAGCAGTTGGTTTTTAGTGGCGGGGTTTTTCACTTTTTTCTAATTCTGTTCCCTTTATTTCCTTTTCATTTTTCCCTTTTTTCCAGTTATGTGATTTTGGTTTTTTATTCTTTTCAATAAAATGTTGAGGACGACTTTGCTCCATTTTCAAAATTGGAAACTAACTTACCAATATATCAATACAATGGGGACTAAACCTAGAGATTTTTTGAGAGGCGAAAACGTAGAATTCTCACTTAAGTGGGGCATCAACCTCAACCTGGATTTTCTGAGCATGAAGGAAGAAGAAGCTAGAGATTAGTTAAAGGCCTGCTTGGAAGTTTCAAGGTACCAATTATTAGTATTTTTAAATTACTGATTTTGAGTATCTATGAACGGATCGAATTTGAGTAATTTAAGTATCGATTTTTTATTATAAGCTAATTTTATACTTTTAAATAAATTTTACACATAAGTAAAACTTATTTATATTTTATATGTAATCTTTTAGTCTTATTAGTAGTACTAGTGAATGCACGAGCGTTGCGCATGTGGTGGGTTATGCAGTGTAAACAAACATTCTTCGAATTGGTGGACTTTCTGTAGATCTTCATGTTCTAAGGCTCGGAAGCGGCACAATCCTTCAACGATGATTCATGCCGTGTTTCGAAAAATTAATGTGAGTAGGCAGATACATAAATATCATCCATCCAAAGTAGAGTCAAAATAGTGGAACGAAAAGGAGAGGAGGTAGAGGTGATACATTTTTGGTCGAAAAGGTGCCCCTTTCTACCTATTTTTTATACCATTATACACAGATGATTACTTAGTTTCAGATTATAATCCATATTTTTGAATGAATCTACACAATTTTATCTCATGATTACTTGTAAAGCTGTCTCAAAATTGAATTTATAGAGATTTCTTCACTGAAGTGCACCCTATCATCCAATTTTGTGCGTTTAGTATTCTGAATTTAAAAATAGCAAGAAACTTAAAAGCCCACCACAAATTCCACCCAAAGTAAAATATTTTCACTGTTCAATCAACCAATTCAACTTATAAGCAAAAGTTTGGTTTCATTTTCACAACAAACTTGGGAAGGAGATATACTCTTTCTTGATTTTGAATTCAAGTTGATTTAGGAATGAATTGAGGGGAATAATTTCATTTTGATTTGGCTATGAAGATTGGGAAAATTTAGAAATTGATGGACATGGAAAAGATAAAGAATGATTCTTCCTATCTTAAGAGATTACACTTTTGAATTGATTTTATTTTGTCTACCTGTCATTTTTAATACTGTTAATGGTCACATAGGATTTCTATAATTCTATCTTCCGTTTAAATGAAAAATATTAACTTGTTTATTTATAATATTTTGAATTAATATTTGATTTTTATATAAATAAACATTAGATTTGATTTTTGGAATTGAATTTTGGAAATTTTGGTTGGGTGTAATTTCCATTGTATTTATCCTACCTACTATAAAAGTGATAATGGAGTTTCACTGTTCATTCTTGGGCCGCCAAACCGGTTTCTCCACTGCTCATTGGAAAAAGGCTGGGCTTTTTTCACACTTCAAATATACTGTACTAATTTAGATGCTAAGGTGGCATTGTATAAGTGGTTGATGACAAAGTTGGGAAAGGTGACCAGTGGACCCCATTTTCTGAATTTGAGAAGATTGGAAAATCAACCGGTCAAATTAAATAATAATTGATGTGTACTTGTCCACGGTTCTTGAACGGGTTTTCTGCTGTTCATCATAATCTCATTTTGTTTTGCTTGGAGAAGGAAAAGAAAAGATGGCACAATTCCTGCTAGCTAACAATTAAGCTATTTGTACATTAAGTTTGACATCTTTATTGACAGATGAGTGACATGGCAGAGATTATGATGATTGTATTAAATGTGTGAGATGTGAAAGATGGTTTGAGATTATGCCAAGTGTAAATTCAGTAAGTCATGGTGTAAGCCAAAATGTACATATAGCAAGATTGGCGGGCTAATACGGCTCGGCTTGTAGTTAGATAGAAAAATGGCTTATGAACAGTAGTTAGGACCCCACTCTTTTATATGTAGTTAGATTAGATTGATTTACTTTATAAACAATTTTTTACCCAAGTTATTTTTATCTTGTAAGTATTTCTTTTTTAATTATAATGTGATTTTTGCTTTTAAATAATTTTAATTCACAAGTTAGTTTTGAACAAAATATGTTGATAATAACTAATCATTTTATAATTGTAAAATTAGAAGAGAAAGTGAGAAATAATTGAAACTTGTCGATTTGGTGAGTTGAGTGAACTAATCAAAACTACACTAGATATCTAAAATTGTGTCCACAAAAATAAAAATAAAACACAGATTTTTTTTCAATCCCTCATAAACGGTTTCACCCAAAATCAGTCAAAATCGATGGGAAAAAAATGAAAAACAAAACAAAACAAAAACTCCCAAGCACACCTTAAGGGTCCGTTTGATTGCAAAGGTGGAAAATGAGTGGAAAGAAAATATTTTACTGGGAATTGAATTGCCTAAAATTTATTTTATTGGAAATTGTAATTAATTGTATTTGATTAGTATAATTTTCTATCTGGAAAATGTTGAAAGTTTGGTGTCCGTTTGACTTCGTTTTTTATAAAAAATTGTCCATTAAAGTGATAACTTTTTCTACCAATACGCCTAGAATTTGTTCCAATTACCAAAAAGTAAAAAAAAAAAAAATTTAAACAATTGAAAAAAATTACCATATTCGTTTGACTTTGTTTTGCATAGAAATTGTCAAGAAAAATGAAAATTCTTTTTACAATGGTTGATAGAATTGATTGTCATTACTAAAAAAAGGTGGAAAATGTTTTCCCACCAATTAAGTGAAAAAATATTTTCCATCATTTGTGCATCAAAGGGTTGTATCTAGAAAAAATGCGGAAAACATTTTCCGTGGAAAATTTTCCAAATCAAACGGACCCTAAGAGAAATTGAAGGAATTCTAGATTACTTCCTTTAAACTCTTCTTGTTGATTAATTTCACATTATGCATTCTTAATTCATTTATTGTGTTTGTAATTTGAAGATGCTCGACTAGAATTCTATAAACAAGGATATGATGATATAAACCTTGTTATGATATCTTGATTTAAAATTCTCGTTTTGATGTCAAATTATTGGTCTTGTGATTGTTTATTAATGGATTTTTATGCTATGTTTAAGTGCTTGATCATCATTTAGACATATCTGTAAGTCATTCTACTTGTGAAATGTTGAAAATAGGTTTAGCACATTGATAAATGACAAAGTCTGATAGGTGATAAAAGTATACTTGTATAATTTTATGCAATCGTTACACAACTTCTTGAGTCTTCATGCACTTTTGTATGTTTGAATTCTTTCCGGACTTATTTGAGTATGGTATATGAAAATAGGTCTAACTTTAGCTAAATAAATTATGATCCTCCATTGTCACAAAGTTCTTGAATTAGAATTAATAATGTAAGTTAGAGATCTAAATTAGACTAATGGATGGTAAATTAGACTAATGGATGGTCGGATTCTTAAGGGTCCGTTTAGTTTGTATTTCAGCTTTGAATTCATTTTTAGTTTTCTATTTTAAGAGTTTGTCTAAAATTGCTAAAAAATGTTTGATTTGTTATTTTGAAAAATTATTTCTTAAAATATAAAATTAGAAAACGTGTTTGGTTTGAAATTACTTTATGACATTTTATTAAGTGAAATTTGATTATTCAATAAAAATAGAATAATTTTATTTTAATATATTATCAGGTAATATATACATTTTAAAGTTGACGACTCTTACAGTATTTTCTTCTCACCACAAAAGTAAAATAAAAATAAGTTATAAATTGATTTCAAAATATTAAAATAAGAAAAACAATTAATGATGTTGATTGAGAATATTTTTATATGTGTTTATTAAATATTTTTTTAGATTTTTTATGTAAATAATAGTTAAGAGCTTGAACTATTTTAATTTTTCAAAAAAAAATTTAAAAATTATAATTTTTTTATTATTTATTAGGATCTATTTTTTTAAAATTTTTTTATTAGAACTTTATATTTTCATTTTTAAAGATTGTTAATTTTTAAAATTTTATTTAAACTTTTATTTTTCATATTTTGAGTGTTTTCAGAATTTTCAATGAAAGCGCTAAAAATGTCAAAAATGCTTTTTGAGTTTTATATTATAAGTTTAATTTTATTTTCAAAAAATTATTTTCAGAAATACTAAATCAAACACGTTCTTAGTATTTTGTAAAATTTAAAATTTAAAAAAAGCAAACCAAGCGCGCCTAACATTCTAACCATCTTTGATTCATCTTCTAAAGTCATCATTAGAGAATCTAGTCTACTTTAGTTGATCTATAGTAGTTTGGAAAGTGTGTGTTTGAAGTACAGTTATATTACTTGATCCTTATGGAAACAATACTTGATTCTACTGGTGGCCATTGGGCCGAGCGATTTATCGATTCGGGTGCTGGACTCGTACTATTCATACTCACGAGCCGCTCGTGCTCGTAAAAAAATGAGCTCGAGCACGAGCCGAACATGCTTGGCTCGTGGCTCGTGCTAATTATATATAAAAAAATTCAAAAGTTCAGTAACCAGAACGGTCACTGACAAAAGTTCAGTGACCGTACACCGAACGATTTGTTCAGTGACCGTTTTGGTCACAAATTATATATATTTTTTCAATTTTACATACATTTTTTCTTCTATAAATACCTACCATAATCAATCATTTTTCTTACCAATATCAATATCTCATTATTTACTATACAATACTCTCTACAATTTACATTCTCCATAATTCCATTTATCAATTATCAACAATATCATTCTCATTTATTTTCATTCATTCTATAATCATATTCTACTCTTTTTTTTACATTATTTCTTACTATTTTACAATTACGTTCGACAACTACTACATAATCTTCAATCACTTCTCAATTCTACATTTCTGAATTCAATTTCTATTATTCATAACAAATGGATTCACGATCATTTGTTGAAAACTTGTTCGGTATGGAGAACGCAACACAAACACCTGCTCAAAATCAATTTGGGAATGAATTATCCGATCTTAATGAATTACCAATCCCCGAAAATATTGAAGATTTCGACGTTCGTGATAGTCATCCAATTGATTTGGATGACATGATGTTCCGGCTAGTGTTCCAATTGATTTGGATCAAGATGAAGAATTTGGATCAAGATGAAGAACCGACATTAAATATTCCCGATACAATCGGGAAGAGAAAGTGGAAGAAGTAGGCAAAATGTTGGGATCATTTCAAATTGGTTCCCACTGGTCGTGTGGTCGATGGACTTCGAGAAACCAAAATAGTATGTAAATACTGTCAACAACGACTGACATAGCAAAAAGGTATTGAAACCACCCACCTCAATCGTCACTACAAATCATGTTCGGCCAAACATGGGTTTCTTCCCGCTGGTCAAACGCAACTACAATTTGGTACTTCACAAGCCGGTGCTACTACTACGCCACTTTCTACATGAATGTTTTCGGAGGAGGAAGTTCGAACGGGAATGGTGAAATTCGTTGCTGCGGCAGAGTTGCCACTAACAATAGCGGACAGTCAACATTTCGTTAACTACGTCAAAAGATATCTTCAACCGATGTACAAAGGGGTAAGTCGAAATACTCTTCGTTCTGATACAATTACATATTTTCTTAATGCAAAGCAACTATTGACTTCGGATTTGGAAAAATATGGGGGTGTGATATCTTTAACTTCAGATATGTGGGAAGGGATTAATAAGAGGGTTATATAGCTGTAACTGCACACTACATAAACCCACTTTGGGTCATGCATAAAAAAATTATTACTTTTAAAATTGTTGAGTATCCGCACAACGCTCAAACTATATTTAATGCTATTATGTTAGTAATTCGAGAATATAAATGTGAGTAAAATTCATTCTTTTACGTTTGACAACGCTACTGTAAATAAAGTTATTATTGATAAATTGTATAGAGTTCTTAATCCTGATTTCGGTGGCTATTTATTTCATATTTGATGTGTATGTCATATTTTTAGTTTAATAGTACAAGACGGTTTAAAACATGTTAAGGATGAAATTAACCGAATTAGAAATGCACTTATTTATATCACGTGTACACCTAGTAGAAAACAATAATTTGAGGATTTTTGTGCAGAATCTGGGATGACGAATACAAAAATCTTTATTACTGACGTAGGCCATAGATGGAACTACACGTACTTATTACTAAAATCATGTGAAGGTTATGAAACGTATATTACTGAATTTTATAACAATAGGCATGTTAAAAACGAAGCGATACTATTTTGAGTGAATCGGATTGGAATATAGTTTTTAAAATAAAAAAAAATTTGACAACATTTTATGAATCTACAAATATATTGTCTGGTGTTTATTATCTCACTAGTTGTATAGTTCTTGAACGTCTTTATATAACTGCTAGAGCTTCTGTTAGATTTCAAAATGATCCCGATTTTCATCCTATTATATATTCTATGGAATTGAAATTTAGAAAATATTGAGAAGAATTACCTATATTATTCCCGATATAATTTATCGGGTACTAAATTTATAATTAATCAAATATCAAATGCTTTAACTTTTACTATACCTATTACTTATAGAAATTTGAAAACGACATTACATGAAATGTATGAATTATATGCTTCGCATCGTAGTCAAAATTCAAATGCGTTGCCATATGAATTAATTGATTACTTTAGTCAACATTTGCCTACTAACAAAACAACTAGTAAAAGTTCAGAAGTGTCCTTGAATTTTGGCGAAATAACAAACGCTAATGACCAATAGTTTCTGCAATTGCGAAAGATCTACTAACACCTCCGGTTAGCACTGTAGCTTCGGAATCTGCTTTTAGTGCAAGGAAAAGGGTTCTCTCTAAGATCAGGAGTCGACTAAAAGAAGATATTTTGAATGCCTTAATGTGCTGAAGGATTGGGAAGACGCTGATTATCGAATTCAAGATAAATATGTCGAAATTGCATGTAACCAAGTAAGTGATATTTAATTTCACCACATTTATCACATTATTTTATTTCCATACCATTATAATATTTTTTCAAAAAAATTGTACACGTAACAAGTTGTTCGTATACAATTTTTAACTCCGCCACTTGAAATTGAAGTAGCCGGTCCCAAACCCGAATAAAGGAGAAGAATTTATCTTTTTTTTAAATTGTAAAAAATAAAAATGTTAGTAGGAAAAAATATATTTAAAAAAATTGTTTACAAAACGTATTTATATATATTTTTCTTTAGATTCTCATTTCTTAACGAATAAAATTTTGTTCTTATTATTTTAAAAATAAAAATTATTTTAAAAAAATGTATATTTAAAAAAAATAGATAATGTTTGTAT
This sequence comes from Fraxinus excelsior, assembly GCA_019097785.1. Taxonomy (NCBI): domain Eukaryota; kingdom Viridiplantae; phylum Streptophyta; class Magnoliopsida; order Lamiales; family Oleaceae; genus Fraxinus; species Fraxinus excelsior. The sequence continues at coordinate 2,111,927 of CM032641.1, read as the reverse complement.
ATATATATATATAGTGGCTATTTAACGGAATTTGTTGGTTTAACGGAAAAACTAACGGAATTTCTTGTTTTAATGGAATATCTTTTTTCACCCCCTCTTACTTTCAAAATTATAATTAAATAATAATAATAATAAATTAGCTTTTGATAATTCCTTCAAACTAAAATATCTTGGAGCTAACTTATCCGAATCGACTTTTTCTCGAATCTGATTTATGTATCTAATTACAATTTATCCAACGAGACCAATATTCATATATTTACGATAACTCCATCAATATCTAAATATTTGACACAAATAAAATATAATTTGATAAATGTATCATTTAGTCCCTAACTTTCAAAATATTAAAATATAGTATATAAAAATTGAATTATATTTTATAAAAAATTTCGGGGTATTACATTCTCACCTCCTTAAAATATTTTCGTCCTCGAAAATTTACCCGTCACTTACCAATACTAAGTCTAACACATGATATACATATAGGGGGTGTTTGACACCCATTCTTTTGAAGAATAAGTTTTTGAATAGTGATTGATGTAAAGAATGTGTGGTTAAAAAGTAAGAAGAATTTTTGGGTTTATGTGTAATATTATTTTATTTGGAGAATGTGTGGTTAGAAATGAGTACTGTAGAAAAATGAGAATGAGAATGAGATAAAAAATGGGTGTCAAACGGGGGCATATTATCGTAATACATATCATACTTTAACGATAAAATAAATTGCATTATTACTTAAAAAAGAGTAAAGACTTAAGCCGTGCAAAAAGTTTAAGACTCCGTTTGTTTCTCATTAAAAACCTATAAAAATGAAAAATATGACCGTTATCCATCACATCAATCTATCAATTTTGAATTTCTATCTCTTGTGTGGGGTCCAATAACGACTATATTTTTCATTCTCGTTCTACATTAATGAGAATCAAACGGAGTCTAAGTAAACTCATCTTCCTACCCCTTAACATACCTTGAGTTTTCTGTTTGGGATTTTGGGTTGGAGATGACAGAGAGAATCACTTTATTTAATTATTTATCAATTACATAACATCATTAATTATTTAATTAACCAAAAAAATTACATCTTTATTAATAACAAATTAATTCTTAAACAAAACTATTAAATATAAACTAAGCAAACGTGCATTGCACGTTGCTTGTACCTAGTATGTATATATATATATATATATATAAGTTTAGTGATTTAATAGTTATAAATTTATAATGTTATATAATAAATAAATAAAAACAAAATATAAACTGATGAGCCGAGCCGTTTGGCTCGTTTTGGGCGAGCTCGGGCATGAGCTGAGCTCTCCCAAGATGCCACGAGCCGAGCGGGTGCTCGACTCGTGGCAGACGAACTCATTGCTTTAAATTTACATAAACAGATATATGGATTTAGTACCAAAATGTTTGACTAGAAAATCCTTTATTATCAATAAGAATAATGTTATTTGTAATCAATGATTACAGTAATTGTCATAAGTGGTATTCTATGTGACAACTTATTATTTGAAGGGAAATTAAGCTTACGTGAACGTGAGAGACCTTGAGTTAACCACATTGAAAGTACATTTTTGGGATAAAAAAGTATTCTCATTTTTAAATCTAAGTGAAAGCTAATTTTTTTTAAGTATGAGAGAGAGAGAGAGAGAGAGAGAGAGAGAGAGAGAGAGAGGAGGGAGGCGGACGGACGGGATTTATGGGATTAGGGGAAAGCTAAGATTTTTTTTTTCATGTGAAAGCTAAGATTTTTTGTCAAATTGTTGTTTAGGGGAAACGTGGATCATTAATTTTCTAAACAAAGTTAATCCACACAAAGTTGTCATGGTTAACCTTTTAAAAAAAATGAAAAATACTAAACAATCCCTTAATTCCATTCAAGTACAAAAAGTAAAGACTTTTAGGATTCTATTCTTATCGTAAAAAGGACGATCTACCATTTAAGATTAATTATAATTTTGGTAATTATCAAGTCAAGTTATATTTATGAAAATAACCAAGGCAAATTGTTGACATACAAAAAGTGCAGCTCAAATTAAATAGCCAAAGGGAGGAAGCCCAATTATGAAATCCCGAATAAAGGCCCAAATAAGACCATTAATTAAAGTAGTGGAGGCCCACAAACAAAGCGACATCATTGCCCAAACTTGCAAGACATCCAGAATCTGAGTGAATGAAGTGCCTTACGATCGCCTAGAGCGACGACTCCGTTCTCACCCAAACCTTGAAGTCGCCCAGGAACTGAACGAGTCTAAGGTATTATAGTTATCCAATACAGCAGTTATTGAAGCGGTTATTGAGCAAACTTATCCCTCCCCACAATCCAAGAATCCCGATTGTAGGCAGTTAAACAAAAAGAGTAATGGCAACGGTTATAGACGGCAAATTCCATGACAAGTCAACCATGATGGAGAAAATGGGCAATTATAGAGTAACAAGCAGTCTCCGAACGGTTTTACGAGAAGATCTGCCCAAGGAGTATAAAAGAGAAAGAAAAACATGGAAGAAAGATCCCGTATCAAACACTCTCAAACAGATAATATGTAATTTCAATTTATTAGTTTAACTTTAAAACACTTCTTTTCAGTACTCGTGTGCTGCGCCCCTTGGAGGCATTCTGTTTATTTCCAATTGTACTCTTCATCAATAAAGCACCTCTTTTTGGAACTTTGTCTCAAGAGGTTTGTTCCTTACACAATCGTCTGAACCTTTTTTAATTGTTAGTGATAATCCGCGTGAAACAATTTGACACGCCCAGTAGAACAGTTGGTGTTTGGTGTTTGAGGATACAAAAAGTGAAGCATTATGCTTCATAAGAATTCTGATAAGGAACCGGCAAGTCATGGAGTAGTCTAGTCTGTAATCGAACGATATGAGGAACAGCAAAGCTCTCCACGAACAGAGGAACAGAGTCGAAGCAGTCAAAGTCGCTACAAACCAATGACGGAGTTGAGTCCTCAAACCATACGTGTGTTGTTTGGGGAACTCACACAAGACGTCGTTGAACAGGTAAATCTACGAAATATTCATAATATGGAAAGATTTACTCAAAGTGGAAATGCACGTTTCAACAACATTGCCAAACAATTAAACACGTTAAACGAAGTTATGAACAAATTAGTAGGCCAAATATGTCAACAAGTTGCGTCGATAGGGAACCACTATCAGTCCAAGACTATTGTAGAACATAATTCCCCAGTCCCGAGTCCGAACCAAGGAACTGGCTTTAGTGATTGATGGGTAAACTAATGAATAGTTAGGATTGTATAATAGTTTATATTTCAGTGGAGCATGACTAAAGTTTAGTAGGTAGTGATTTAATTAACTCGAATAAAAAACCAAAAAGACAGAACTGGAAGTAGTGGCGACCACTACCCCCAACCCCAAAGCAGTGGCGGCGGGGTTCCTAGGCTCATACATTGGTCGTGACAAGCGACCAAGGAACGGAAGGGAGGATGTGAAAGACCCCGAAAGGAAGGGGAATGACCAACCAACCGCAGGGACGATCAACATCATAGTTGGAGGGATAGCATCAGGTGGAGACTCCAATAGGGTGCGTAAGCAGTACGCGAGACAGTATAACCCGAACAGGAGGGCGATTGGGGATAAGGAAGAGATCACGTTCGGGCCACAGGACTTGGAAGGGTTGTCACACCCGCACGATGATGCTCTAGTTATATCAGCAATCATAGCTAACTTTGATGTGAAGAGTCTTAATTGATAATGGGAGCGCGGCCAACATACTATCCCTTGAAGCGTACTCTCAAATGGGGATTTCGGCCGACCAACTGAAAACAGTCCAGACCCCGTTGCAAGGGTTCGGGGGAGGCACAATCATTCCAGAAGGCGTTGTCAGTCTACCGCTAACATTGGGGGCAAATCAGAGACAGGTAACCGAACTTACGTCTTTCCAGGTTGTACGTGTTTCAATGGCTTATAATGCCATCTTGGGGAGACCGTTGCTCAATCAGATCAGGGCCATAGTCTCTACTTTCCACCTCGCTATGAAATTCCCAACCAGTAAGGGAGTAGGGGGGTCGTTCGCGGAGATCAGACAGCTGCTAGGCACTGCTATGTCGCAAGTGTCCGGAGAATCACGTCCAATATCATGCATATATCATCATCCGAGCCCGAGCCCGACCATAGAGGGAGACTCGCTCCCGTCGAAGGACTGGTAGAGCTCGAGCTCGAGCTCGAGCAGGGTAAGAAGGTGACGGTTGGTCAGGGTTTGGATACTAGCCTCAAGTCTGCACTGGTAGTTTTTGCTTATCCCGGAATTTGGACGTGTTCGCATGGAATGTGGAAGACATGCCAGGGGTTGACCCTAGTGTGGCAGTTCACAAACTAAATATCAACCAAAGTGCTAAACCGGTCAAGCAGAGGAAGAGACAGTTTGCACCAGAACGTCGGGAGGTGATACGTGAAGAGGTTGACAAGTTAATAAAGGCCGGGTTCATAAGGGAAGTCCAGTATCCCGATTGGCTCGCCAACGTAGTACTTGTGAAGAAGGCCAATGGCAAATGGAGAGTTTGCATTGACTTTACCGATCTTAACAGGGCATGCCCAAAAGACAGTTACCCCCTACCTCGAATAGACAACTTGGTGGACATGACATCGGGTCATAAGCTGTACAGCTTCCTGGACGCATTCTCTGGATATCACCAAATCCACATGGCCGAGGAGGATCAGGAGAAGACATCTTTCATGGCCGATTCCGCCATATATTGCTACAAGGTCATGCCCTTCGGATTGAAAAATGCAGGGGCAACATATCAGAGATTGATCAACAAAGTCTTCGCTAAGATGATTGGGAGGAATGTTGAGGCCTACGTTGATGACATGGTGGTCAAGAGCAAAGAGATCGGACATCATATTGAAGACCTGGAAGAAGTATTTGCTACTCTTCGCAAGTATAAGATGAAGTTAAACCCGGCCAAGTGCGCTTTCGGAGTCGCCTCGGGAAAATTCTTGGGGTTCATGATCACTCATAGGGGAATCGAAGCAAATCCGGACAAGATACGAGCGCTTGCATCCATGGAGTCCCCTCGAAGCAAGAAGGATGTACAAAAGTTGACAGGACGGGGTAGCGGCTCTAAACAGGTTCATGTCTAGAGCAGCGGATAGATGCTTCCCCTTTTTCAAGGCTCTTAGAGGAAGTCATAACTTCGAATGGACACAGAGGACTGTGAAAGAGCATTCCAAGAACTGAAACAAGCATTGGCAACGCCTCCGATTCTCACGAAGCCCGAGCCCGGTGATACGTTGTTTCTATACTTAGCAGTATCTCGAAATGCGGTAAGTGGAGTATTGGTGAAAGAGGTTAACAAAGCACAGCAACCCATCTACTACGTGAGCAAGGTATTACTTGATGCGGAGACCAGGTACACGTTGGCAGAGGTCACAATTTTGCTCCAAAAATATTCGATCATATTTCTTAAACATTTTAGAAAACTTGTACAAGTTAAACAAGATAATTTGTTGAGTTCTTTATTTTACAATTGGTTTATAATAAAATTTAAGTTACTTACCTTCGTTCATAGTGAAACTTAGTTTAGTTTACTCATGGAACAATAGTGCTAGCCAGTATCGTATGAATTTTGTATCGATCATAGTATTCAAATGTAGTGAAATCGTACATTCCAAACATCTTAGAATACTTATACAAGTTAAAAGTTAATTGTACTAATATATTGAGCATCTTATCTCATCAGAATTCGAGTTACTTACATTCGTTCATAGTAAAATTTGGCTTAGTTTACTTACGGAACAATATTATTGGACACTATCCCATTAATTTTTGTTGATAGTTTGATATCTAAATGTAATGAAAACTTGTATTCGTTCACTTTCATACGAATATGAATGAATATAAAATGAAACGAATACAAAAATTGGTAAAACGATACCCAATCATTTTAAACAACAACATGCCGTTTGGGGTCACAAGGTCTCGATTTCAATCCAAAACTAGCCGGTCATATCTTGAAACATCTTATAAGATTTATACAAGTTAATTAAACTAATTTATTATCTTGCCTCATAATTATAATATAATTGAATTTAAGTTACTTACCTTATTTCGTAGTTAAGTTTAATATAGTTTCATCACAAAACAATAGTCTTGGTCATTATCGCATGAATTTTGTATCGATACTAGTTTTCAAATATAATAAAAACTTACATTCATTCATTTTCATGTAGATACAAGTGAAAATAAAATGAAACAGATATAAAATTAGTTGAAACGATACCCAATCATTTAAATTGACATCATGCACTCTAAATATAGTGAAAACTTGTCTATGTTAATTTTTGTGTGAATACAAGAGAATAAGAGAAACGAAAATGAAATTAGTTAAAACGCTATTGAATTGTTCATAACAACAACATGCCATTTTGGGTCATGAACTATCAATTTCACTCCAAATATAGTTAAAAATTGTTTTATGTAATTCTCATGTGGATACGGGTGAATATAAAATGATACAAACACGAAATTAGTTAAAATTTCATTCAGTTGTTTTAAAAGGTGGCTTCCTATTTTGTTGTTGGTTTTAAATTGGGTACGAAAAGTGAAAATGAAATTAAGGATTTATGTTTGGAGAATTTTGGTAAATTTTGATTTTAAATTGGATGTTTTAGACATCTCAAATGAAGGGTATTTAAGACTTTAACATATAATAAAATGGGGACTTTGCTTTAAAAGCCTAGTCAACGATAATATTTGGTAAAATAGCCTGTAGTTAATAATGTTTAGTAAAATAACATTTAGTCTATTTCATCATGTATTAAAAGTCATAAATACCGTTTATTTGAAATGTCTAAAATGTTCAATTTTAAACCAAAATTTACCAAAATCCCATAACATGAATTCCCACTTTCATTCTCACTTTTCATACACAATTTAAAATCAACGGCAAAATGGCATGCTGCCTTTTTAAATGATTAAGTGTTGTTTTAACAAATTTTGTATTCGTTTCACTTTATGTTCCATCGTATCACAAGAAAATTAATAAAAAAATGTCTTAACTATATCTGGAGTGAATTTAAAGTTCGTAACTGAAATGACATACTATAGTTATAAACGATTTGATGACGTTTTAACTAAATTTATATTTGTTTCACTTTATATTCTCTCGTATCGACATGAAAATGAAAATAGAAGAATTTTCACTATATTTAAAGTAAAATCGATAAACAATATTAAACTTTCAAAATTGATAAAAAAATAAAAAATAAAAAAAGGTTCACTTGATAATGATCAACAACATTGTTCCAAAAGTAAACTATACTAGTCTTCACTAGTAATGAAAGTAAGTATCCCAAATTCCATTATACTTCAATTATAAATAAGATATTCAAAAAAATAGTTTGTTTAACTTATATAAGTCTTTTAAGATATTTAAAATATGATCGAATAGCTTTAAAGTGAAATCGAGACCATACGACGCAAAATGACATGCCGACATTTTAAATGGCCAGTTGTCATTTCAACTAGCTTTGTTTCTATGTTGTCATGTAGCGTTTACGTAGAAGATCAAGTATGATTACCAACTAAATAATTTTCATCAATATAGATAGAGTGGCGATATTTGAAATTAAATTGAAATTCAATAGTTTAATTGAGATAAATTAAAGTTTAATGAACTAATTGAAATTTTTCTAAAACTTGGTGACCATGGGTAAAATTCCCAATATTTTAGGACCACGAAGTTGTAGAAGAGTCTTATCAATTTGGACCCTCTTACGTGAAAATATATTCAAAGTTTAATACCCGGCATTGACTTGTTCATTTCAATCATTTAGAAAAACATAGATCCACTAATAAAATAGAGTAATGGTTATTTTACCAAACATTATTGAATGTAGGCTATTTTACCAAGGAACATTGTGTAAAGTCCAGCCTGCAGCCCCTTTGTTTGACTCCAACTTTCAACCACTTCTACTGGATAGTTAATTTGGAAGAAATATCTACAGCAGCCAACCACCTAAATTAACTATGAATTGTTGAAATTTTCATCTCCCGGTGGCTATAAATAGAGGTTCAATTTGTTTGTTTTAACATCATCCCAAGTGAGGAAAGAAATAGAGAGATTAGAGAGAGTTTGAGAGGTTTTTTGTTGAGTTTGTAAATTCTCATTGTAAGATTCTATTCAAGAAAGAAATAGAATAGTTTTTCCTCTTATAACTCCTCTTTCGTGATCGGAGAATCACAACAAGTGGTATCAGAGCCAAAATATTTTTCAAAGCCAAAATATTTTTTTTTCAAGCCAAAAATATTCCTTTTCATATTGGTCCCTGTAGTTTTTGGTATTTACAGATTGGTCCTAGAACTTTCAAAATATCTCATTATTTTTGAATTTTTCTGGGAGTCGGTTTTTGACCAGGGAAGAGTCAAATCAACCATTTTTTATCGTTCCGAACGCAACGGTATACTCTGTTTTTTGCCAAAACCCAATTTTTGATCAAGCCATTATGTCAATAGAGGAATCATCATCAGGAGCTATGATCAAGCTCACTGCCACCAATTACACACTATGGAGGCCTCGGATGGAAGACCTTCTTAGTTGTAAGGATTTGTATGATCCCCTGGAAGCTAAAGGTGTGAACCCCGATCCTACCAAGGAGACTGAGTGGAAGAAGCTGAATAGAAAAACTATCGGTCAAATCCGACAATGGATTGATCATAGTGTCTTTCACCATGTGGCACAGGAGACAGACGCATATGACCTCTGGAAGACTCTGGAGGACATGTACCAGGCCAAAACTGCTCGAAACAAAGCCCCGTTGATGAGGCGTATGGTGAATCTGAAGTTAAAAAGTGGAACTTCAGTTGCTGAACACACCAGTGAATTCCAGAGCATGGTGAACCAACTATCATCTGTAGAGATGCCGCTTGGGGATGAAATGCAAGCACTCCTACTTCTGAGTTCTCTTCCTGACAGCTGGGAAACGCTAGTAGTATCTCTTAGCAACTCAGCCCCTGATGGCAAACTTACCATGTCTATGGTCAAGGATGCCCTATTTAATGAAGAAGCCAGGAGAAAGGATGTTGACAAGGATCACTCACATGCCCTTGTCACAGATCACTCACATGCCCTTGTCACAGAAAATTGAGGAAGACGGCTAGGAGGAAATCAAGGCAGGTGGAGAGGCAGGAGCAAAAGTAGAGGCAGATCCACAGATGGAAGAAAGCCTACTTACAGGTGTTACCATTGTGGCATGGAGGGCCACTTAAAGAAGAACTGTCGAAAATTGCTACGAGAGCAAGGTCAAAACATTTCACATCTGAAAGATAAGGAAGGAGAGACATTAGTCACTATTTCTGGAGAGGTGGCTATCTGCTCTATCCATGAGGAAACATGTCTTCATGTTTCAAGCCATGATGCTGAGTGGGTGGTAGATACTGCAGCATCATACCATGCTACACCATGCAGAGACTTCTTCACAACATACAAAGCTGGAGACTTTGGTGCAGTGAAGATGGGAAATACCAGTTCTTCTGAGATCGTAGGAATTGGTGATGTTCAGATACAAACGAACATCGGATGCAAAATAACCCTGAAGGATGTCCGACATGTGCCAGATCTTTGACTCAATCTGCTTTCCGGGATAGCCCTTGACAAACAGGGCTATGATAATCACTTTAGCAATGGCACATGGAAAATGATGAAAGGTGCTATGGTTGTCGCTCGAGGGCATATTTGTGGCACTTTGTACAAAACTCATGTGAAAATATGTGCAAACAGTCTCAATGTAGTGGAACGTGAGGCTTCTCAAAATTTGTGGCACCAGAGACTCGGTCACATGAGTGAGAAGGGGTTATCTACTTTAACAAAGAAGGAGTTAATCAATGTTGCCAAGGAAGGTGCGCTAGATCCTTGCAATCACTGTCTATTTGGTAAACAACATAGAGTCTCTTTCAATTTCTCTTCAACGAGACGATCGGAGTTGCTCAGTCTGGTACACTCTGATGTTTGTGGACCGTTGGAGGTTGAATCACTAGGCGGTAACAAGTACTTTCTGACATTCATTGATGATGCTTCTCGAAAAGTATGGGTGTACTTCTTGAAGACAAAGGACCAAGTATTGGATTATTTCAAACTGTTTCATGCCATGGTGGAGCGAGAAACAGGAAAGAAGCTGAAGTGTCTCCGCTCAGATAATGGAGGCGAGTACACTTCCAGAGAGTTCGATGCCTATTGCAGAAGTCACGGCATTCGACATGAGAAGACGGTCCCACGCACCCCACAACACAATGGAGTAGCAGAGAGAATGAATCGGACAATCATGGAAAAGGTCAGAAGTATGCTCAGTATGGCTAAGCTGCCAAAGCCATTTTGGGGAGAGGCTGTGCGAGTCGCCTGCTACCTGATAAACAGGTCACCATCAGTACCATTGAATTTTGAAATTCCGGAGAAAGTATGGTCCGGCAAAAATCCTTCATACTCTCACCTGAGAGTATTCGGTTGTTTAGCCTTTGCACATGTATCCAAGGAGCTAAGACAAAAGCTCGATGCAAGGACTACTCCATGCATCTTTATAGGGTATGGAGATGAAGAATTTGGATACAGATTATGGGATCCAAAGGCAAAGAAGGTCATCAGAAGCAGAGACGTGGTGTTCCATGAAAATCAAACATTAGAAGACATTGAAAATCCCACAATGTCTCCTAATCCTAAATTTAGTGCCCAGAATATTGCTCCAGATCCAGCACCAATACAATTCACCATAGATAATGGCGATGTGCATGAGGAAATGCCAGAAGCAGAGCATGAGGATGAAGAAGAGGGTATTGATCAGGGGGAGTCACAACCCTCTTCACCAGAAGCTGTTGGATCATCACATCAACCAGGTGATGGTGCACTTCCTGATACCAGTAATCTACAAGTACGAAGATCTGAACGAGAACGGATTTCGTCAACAAGATATTCAGAGTCTGAGTACATTCTACTTACTGACGAAGGGGAGCCAGAAAGCTTTGAGGAAGCACAATCTCATGGAGACAAAGACAAATGGATACAAGCAATGCAGGAAGAGATGGAGTCATTGCAGAATAATCAAACATATGAGTTGGTCGAGCTTCCGAAGGAAAAGAAGGCACTGAGGAATAAATGGGTTTTCAAGCTCAAGAAAGATGGCAGTGAAAATGTGGTAAAACATAAAGCTCGTTTGGTTGTCAAAGGATTTCTACAGAAAAAGGGAATTGACTTTGACGAAATTTTTTCACCAGTTGTAAAATTGGCCTCAATTCGAGTTATTCTCGGATTGGTAGCCAGTTTGAATCTAGAGCTTGAACAAATGGATGTCAAGACAGCATTTCTTCATGGTGATTTATGTGAAGAAATCTATATGGAGCAGCCAGAAGGTTTTGAAGTTTCAGGTAAAGAAAACTTCGTTTGCAAGCTAAAGAAGAGCTTGTATGGTCTTAAGCAAGCTCCAAGGCAGTGGTACAAAAAGTTTGACTCGTTTATGGTGAGTCAAGGCTATAAAAGAACAGCTGCAGATCAGTGTGTTTATATTCAAAGATTTGCGGATGGAAAGTTTGTTGCTCTTCTATTGTATGTAGACGACATGTTGATCGTTGGACAAGATGCAACAAAAATTAGCCAGCTGAAGAAGGAACTCTCTAAGTCCTTTGACATGAAGGACTTAGGTCCAGCTCAACAGATTTTGGGAATGCACATAACTCGAGATAAGAAGAATAAGAGGTTATGGTTATCTCAGGAAAAATATGTTGAACGAGTGATCAAAAGATTCAACATGCATGATGCCAAACCTGTCAGCATTCCTTTGGCAAATCACTTCAAGTTGAGCAAGAAGTCATGCCCCTCATCCAAGAAAGAGATAGAGGAGATGTCATTGGTACCTTACTCTTCAGCAGTTGGAAGCCTGATGTATGCAATGGTATGTACCAGGCCAGATATTGCTCATGCAGTGGGCATGGTAAGTCGTTTTCTCTCTAATCCTGGAAAAGAACATTGGGAGGCAGTCAAGTGGATTCTCAAGTACCTCAAGGGTACATCAAAGGCACGTCTGTGCTACGGGGGAGCTGATCCAATCTTGGAAGGTTATACAGATTCAGATATGGCCGGAGATCTTGATGGTAGAAAATCTATTTCGGGATTTATTTACACTTTTGCTGGGGGAGCTGTGTCATGGCAGTCAAGATTACAAAAGTGTGTTGCGTTATCCACAACAGAAGCAGAATATATTGCAGCAGCGGAAGCTGGAAAAGAAATGTTGTGGTTAAAGCGATTTCTTCAAGATTTAGGGATCAAGCAAGAAGATTATAAAGTACATTGTGATAGTCAAAGTGCTCTTGATTTGAGTAAGAACTCAATGTATCATTCTCGGACAAAGCACATTGACATCCGCTATCATTGGATACGAGAGGTGATGGATCAACAACTGTTGAGACTAGTAAAGATCCACACAAGTGAGAATCCAGCAGACATGATGACGAAGGTGGTTCCAAGAGAAAAGTTAGAGCTATGCAGAGACATAGCTGGGATGGTTATCGAATAACAATCACTTTGGATGCGGCTGGAGGGGGAGAATTGTAAAGTCCAGCCTGCAGCCCCTTTGTTTGACTCCAACTTTCAACCACTTCTACTGGATAGTTAATTTGGAAGAAATATCTACAGCAGCCAACCACCTAAATTAACTATGAATTGTTGAAATTTTCATCTCCCGGTGGCTATAAATAGAGGTTCAATTTGTTTGTTTTAACATCATCCCAAGTGAGGAAAGAAATAGAGAGATTAGAGAGAGTTTGAGAGGTTTTTTGTTGAGTTTGTAAATTCTCATTTTAAGATTCTATTCAAGTAAGAAATAGAATAGTTTTTCCTCTTATAACTCCTCTTTCGTGATCGGAGAATCGCAACACATTGTAGACTAGGCTTTTTAAACAAAATTCATATCGAATCTTTCCTTTCTCCTCACAAAGTAGACATGCATCGTCCAATCTCCCTACATCATAAAACCCCTTAATTATTGAAACTTAAGTGATCAAATGTACATAAATTTCCCTTCTCCGCCACCAATGTTCTAAAAAACGAAACACAGATTTGGGCAAGTTTCAAAAGGAGTTTATATTTCTTTCTACTGACATCCAGTCAAACAAACAATGAGAGAATTAGCAAAATTTTAAAAACTACAGTACCCAATTAATTAAAGTTTCAAGAGCAGTAAATAGCCAAGTAGTTGAAAAAAAGTTCTTTGAATTTTTTTCCAGAATTTGTGCATTCTGTTGAATTGTTTATGATATTTTTTTTTCCGGGTTTTATTGAGTTAGGTTGTATTTGTAAGTGTATTTATCAAAATGTGTTTTATTTGTGGGGTGTTTATAATATGGTGTAATAACTAAAAATTGTGGTGGTAATATATTTACCCGAATTGAAACTTTAAATTACAATAGAAACTTTAAAATTTTATATTTTCTTTATTTCAAGGTCAAATTGTGTGTTCTTTGTACAGTTAGAAAGGTTTTGCATTTACGTGTAAAATTATTTTATTAAAAAAATGTTTGATTTAAAATAAATTTTAAAAGAATGAGACTTGAACAGAGGTAATGGAAACCTCTGTCCACATTGAAAACGTTTAATAACTTACCGGTCCATTTTGCGTAACTATTCCTTTACGAGTCCGTATTGGATGAAATTAGGGCATTTAGTCAATTTCAGTGCACTCAGTAATCTGCCATGAGAAACAAATATAGTATTAATAAGCGAAGTATGAAAATCATCTTTGCCATAAAGTGAACCATCAATATGCCAATTAATCAGTTATATGTCAATGAAATTGAATGCATCTAAAATTCGATTGGTCCTCCAAAAGTAATCACTTTTCATAATGAATTTGGGAATTTTCAAGTTGACTTGTTTCCTTCTTTCGGCATTCATCCAATGATTCTAGATGTGGTTAGAATGATTAGTTTTGGTCAATTGGAGGTGAAGGAGAAATCTATCCAAATAAAGTGATGTTATTCATTTTCAGTGGGATTACAAACACAGTATAGGTGACAGGTTAAATGAAATGTGAAATTAAATGACTTATTTAATTTCACTTATCATTAAATAACCCCACTGGAAATGAATAACATTACTCATACAAATATTCAAGCATGTTTAGTTTTGTATATTTGGAGAAAATGAAAAAAAAAAAAAAATTAGCCCATGTTTGACAAAGCCTTTTTTGAAATTATAAGTTGATCAAATCAAAATTCATCTTTAATCGTACATTTCATTGAATTAGAATCTTTATGAACTTTTAATTACACATTTTATGAGATTCACCAACTTCTAATCTCAAAAGGATTTGTGAAACAGAGACTTATAAAGGTGTGTTCATTATTTAAATTGAACAATAAGCTTCCAAAAGGTATAAAGAATTATTTGACCTTGAATGCAAAAGAATGTTACGTGGGGTATTTAAATAATATTAAATTTTTACAACCAGAAAAATTGTTATTCTAATTTTAAGAATGCTTATACAGATTAATATAAAAGAGCATTACACGAAAATAATATGTTTGTATTTTCTTTTGGCCATTCCTATAAATATGCAAAAGAATAACTTCACCACGTTTGATATAAAACAGTACTGCATCAAACGATAGATAAGATTTAACATCTTTTTACTTTTAATTACGTTCAATGCCATCTATAAAGTATGCTTGCTCCATGTCTAACTTCACCCTTTAATTAATCATACTTGAACTCCTAATCTTGGTGGTAAGATTTCATATGAATTGCTTTAATAACCATGCAGAAACATCTATGTGGGTAGTGGTGGCAAAAGGACCCGTCGATGGGAGCGGCCCATGACTCGACTCAAAAAATGAGATTTGACCCGAGTCCAAGGGTAGCTTGCTCGCATGAGCACAAATAAGGGTCATCCCGTATGTGGGCTCGTATGGCCCATCTTGCATAATTAAATTTATACTTTATAAATTTATGACCTTTGTAAAATTCAACAACTTGCATAATTAATTTTGTAGTTTTTAAATTAATTATGTAATTTATAAATTAATGATTAATTTTTCTTATATTCGAGTAAAAAATAAAAAAATCGAAAAGCGCTAAGTTAAAAGCTCACACTGGCCCTCTGGGGAAATATTCTATGGGGTATTTACAAAAATACCCTTAAAATTGGTAGTGTTTTGAAAAATCATATGAAATGTTTTTAGGAAGTAAAAAATATTGTGTAAAATGAAAAAAGTGATACAATGTCGCATTTTTATAAAAATTGTCACTTTTTTACTTTTAAAGAAAAAAAGTGACACAAACTTAAAAGAAGTAACACGCAAACTCAAAAAAGTGAAAAAATACTTAAAAAAGTGGCAAAACACCAATCAAAACTTATGTTTGTTATTCAAAAAAGTCATAGAAATTTTTAAAAAGTAACAAATCATATGAAATGTTTTTAGGAAGTAAAAAAATACTGTGTAAAATGAAAAAGTGACAATTTCACTTTTTTAATAAAAATTGTCACTTTTTTAGTTTTTTTTTTTAAAGTGACACAAACTCAAAAAAAAAAAAAAAAAAAAAGTGACAAAACTAAAAAAAAGTGACAAATATCAAAATAGCACCATTCATTTGTGCAGTAATCATGTTCTTAAAATAATCAGCACGTCCATGTCAATCCACATGCTGATTATGTTAGGAAAATATAACATATTATTTCATTTTTTTATCTACTTAAAAAGTGACAAAAACTTAAAAGGTGACCAAAAACTAAAAAAGTGACAAAATTCAAAAAAGTGAAGAATTCAAAAAAATGACACAAATTAAAAGAAGCTGTACAAATTAAAAAAGTAATAGACAATAAAAAAGTGACAAACACTCAAAAAGTGACAAAATTAAAAAAATGACAAACTCAAAAAGTGACAAAAAAAGTGACAAAAATAATATAATGGTGATCACCTAAAAACAGATAAAAAAATACCCATTAGATTAAAAAATTGAGCACCTAAATTCTTGTCATCTCATTCAAAATGCATCTAAACGTTTAGAAATACGAACTGCGTTCTTGGAACCATAAAAGCTAAAATTCAACTAAAATCCCCAACCCATTCAGGTAATTTATCAAACACTTTATACCATATTCAAAATCTTACAAGAAGCTATCGGACAAGGCTTTGTATGTACAGTAAGCCAATTAATCGTCTCTAATTCATCTCGACATTTATTTGTCCACAGCTTCCACATTAAGCATGAACAAAGGGAATGGGCTTCTGATAAGCAACTGAAACAGAACTGTGAACCACATGAACATTCTACCTCACAAAATTCATCACTTTCCACCCTCAAGGCATTCCCACAATGAGGTATACTTGGGCACCATTTAACCATTTTGTTATCTTCAATATATGATTCTAGAAGAAATCGATCAAATTTATTTGCTAAATTAGGGTGTCTTTTACTCACTAATTTTCTGACAACAGCTTCGTCGCATAACAACACACTATGATTTCCTGAATGGAAAATTAGTATCCACCGCTTAAACAATAATTCAGCTACATTATGTGGAAAGTGACATCTGTGCTGTAGAAATACATAGCATCAAGAACACCTACGAAGCAAAAAAGTACATGCAAAACAGTATAATCCAGCACCACTTTTTACGAGCTTCTTCAAGCATCTGAGCCAATTGTTGAGACTTAATTTGAGGGGTAATGAGCACAATGCAGGGCATATAATCAAATACGTAATCTACACTGCCACATCCTGTAGATTGTAGAAACCATGCCTACGAATAACGAACCGACCTATCTAGTAAGTCGAACCACATAATCTCCAGCAAATAGGAAATTGCATATGGTTTCCTCCATTGAAACAACTTGCATTCTCTTCATTTCCTTCCGATAAAACTCACTCAGAAACTCTACCACATTTTCAAGACCATCAACTAAAATGTTTCTTAATCAATATTTCTTTTCCTCTTCAGCCCACTTTCTCCAATCATTATAGAAATTGGAGTCGGAGTTAGGTGTTAGAGTAGGCGTCGGAGTGAATAACTCAAAATCGGACTTAGATTTCTGGATTTTGATCAGAACATGAACGGAGATGGAGGAAGTCGACGAAATCGACAGAAAATTTTCGGAAAAAAACATATTTCAGGTTGAAGTTTCTTGGATGTGGAGGAAATGGACTCTAGGAGTGGGAAGCGTTTTCTAAGGATGAGGAGTGGGTTTCAACTGGGGGTTATGGCTTTTAGGACGTATTAATTACTTTGTTAGATGATAAATTATTAATTAAACGTACTATTCAATTTCATTGATTTTAGGCTGTATTGGCCCTAATTTGCTCATGTTTTAGTGGACTTCACGAATCAAATAGCACATAAAAGTTCTTTTCTTTAGAAAAGCAAATTTTCAATTGGGAACAATACATTTCTAAGATATTTACTTTACACATTTTCAAAAATACAAAAACAAGTTTGAAAATTCACAAATCAGGTTTTTAAAATTTTTAATTAATAATTAATGAATTATTAAATCAATTTATTATTTAATATTTATTTCTAATTTAATATAATTACCCCACCCCACCTCCACCATCCCAACCGACTTTCCGATTACCACTCTTCTCCGGCGACTGTTCCGTCGATCGTTTCGACGACTATTTCGGCGAATGCTTCGATTCCGATGACCGTTCCGCCACTTTTTGGTCACAATTCAAAATTTTCTTCATCGATCACAACTTAAAAATTTAAAAGCCACAATTTGTTCATTGGTCACAATCACAAAATTTAAAAGTTACGTTACTTATTTGATGGTCACAAATATCAATTCATTGGTCACAAATTAGTAATTTTTAGGTCACATAGCTTGTACTCGTCACAGTTTATCGAATTTATTGGTCACAAATTGTTTATTGGTCACAAACCAACCAACTTATTGGTCACAAACAATCAAATCATTTGTCACCATCACCAAATCATTTGTGACCATCACCAAATCATTTGTGACCATCACTTCACCACTGACTCCACCAGCGGCGCCACCACCATCACCATTCAATAGCAACATCAACGTCTCAAACCAAACGCAACACCATCCTAGCACTGTCGCCGCCAAATTATTGGTCACAAACAACCTAATCATTTATGACCATCACTTCGCCACTGCTTCCCCCAGCGACACCACCACTATCGCCGCCCAACGTCAACATCACAAACAAATCAAACACCCCGCCTTCCCACCACCACGATCACAACCCCCAAAACTGCATCCATCGCAAAAACCATCACTACTTCACCATCACCGCGATGGCAGCGAGGACAATGCCACCAACACAACCATTTCTGATCTCCAACTCACCATCCCAAAACTCCCAACAACACCAAAACACGAAACCACGATCGCCGCTACCACTCCAACTACACCAAAACACGGAACAACACAAAACCACCGCCAAATCCGTAGTCAAATCCGCCATAGCCAACAACAAAAATCACTTAAACCATCAACCAAAACAAACTCGAAACTAAAAAAAAAAAAGGCCAGGAATGGTGGAATGGCAAATGGCCACTCTATGCAGCGGCATCGTGAGCGTTACACATTCACAGTTGGATCTGTGAAAAATCTAGGGGGATGAGGGAAGGAGATTCGACATTCACAGTTAGATCTGTGTGCACATTCACATTCACATTCACATCTGGATGGTACCACGGATGGTGGGAGACATCGTGAGCGTCGTGGTGCTGGTGAGGAAACAGAGACAAGAGGGAGATGAGAGGAAGAAGATTCGACATCGTGGCGGCGGTTTAAAAATGGTTGGATCTGCGAGAGAAGAACGGTGAGGTAGAGGGAAGAAACGGTTGGATCTGCAAAGATTTGCTCCTCCATCATTTCTGATCGTTGCCTTCAAGTGGTAAAGAGGAAGAAGAGAGAAAATGGAGAAATAGAGAGAGAAGGGAAAGGGTGAAGTAATTACGGTTTGGGAATGAAACGTGGTGGGAGGTTTGAGAATTCCAAGATATTGACCAAAATGTTGTAGTTAAGCTTCAGACATTTTTAATTAGTGTCATATCGTGTAATGCTCCATATAAATAATTGAATATTCCATGGTACGTGAATTTCATGATGTAGAACATATATATTTGGAAATTTTCAGCATTTTTAGTTGTGTTTAGAAGAAAATTAAAGGTATGCTCATTCTTTTATATATCTTGAATTTCGATCCCCCCAGTAGTAGTTGGTATTTCTTGAAATCCCTCTCACTCATCTTTCTAACGGTACAAAGAACACGCAATTCGGCGAAGAAAATATAAGGTTTAAGGTCTATTTTGTAATTTAAAGTTTTTCTGGGAAAAAAAATTGAAGGTATTGAATTATAATTTCTCTTGTATGAAGTTCTCCACCTCACGTGTTAAAAAATGTTCACAATCTACAGTTCAAAAAATTGTTCAAAAACGTTCACAATCTAGTGGGTGTTTGGTGGAGATTAAAATTAGATTTTTAGTAGATTGTGATAGAAGTTTTTGAAATGTGTGGTTGAAAAGCTGTATGACCCATGAAAGATGCAGTTAATATTGATTGTTTGACTTTGACTTAGATTAAAATCTGATTTTAATCAGAAACAAACAAGGCCCTTGTACGGAGAATAAATGCCTTTTTTAAATGTCAGCTCAGCTTTTTTACATTCCTGTCAAATGTTTCCTGTACGACTGTACCCATAGCTTTATTCTTAAATTATTAATGGATAATGCATGTTGTACATAATTTATATACATATAGGGGTATATATTGTGATGTAGCAATCATCCGGTAGTTGATGTGAAAGTGTGAGATTTCAATTAAAAGTGAGATATGTGCCACATGTAATTATGTGAACCCTTATGTGAAAATTTATGTACCCCTAGCAAAGTCCATTATTAATTACCCAATCCCGCTACACGAACATGGCTTGAAAACATGACTTATCTCCAGGTTGACGTGGCAACACTTGAAAAAAAAAATTGCGTAGTGTTCGCACGTGAAGCCATTGGTATTCATTCCATTTTCCCCCAAATATCACACTTTCCATCTTCACCCATTTCAACACCCAGAAGGGAGAAAACCCTCCCCTCACATTGCCCGGCCGCACATTAGTAGGAGGTAACGCTGCGACTCCGGTAGCACTTTCATTGTTTTTTTCGGCGCCTCACGCTTCAACATCTCCGGCCACACTTCAGTTGAAGGTTTAGCCACCGCTCCGACAGCTCATCCGTGAAAGGTTTTGCCGACACAAGCTTGAAGATCTTCGGCAGTCGGCGAACATTAACACCACATCCTCAAATCTTGTTTTCTTTAGGGTTGTGTTCAATGCAGTAAGTTAATGGGGGCAATACTTGAGAAGTTGGTGTTGGTATTATACATGCCCTAAAACATAGTGACATGCAGAAAATAGAAAGAACACAAAGGATTTTTTGCCATAAGGCCCGTATGTTCACCTAAATTAGGGCTAATAACCCGTTGAGCATTCACCGAAGTGATTAACGCTCCAATCCACTAGAATCCAACAATATTATCAGGATCAATATTACAGTATAGATCTACAAAGGAACAGCCCTCACACCCAAGAATCTCTCACATAAACTCTTAGAAATACGATTACACAAAGTAACCAAAGGTTACTGCCCACATAAAAACAGAAACACAGAACCAAGCCTTAATCAAACACTAGATCTCACCAAGAAACATCTACGACCCAAGATTACAAGCAAAAATCAAAGGTTTTCACAGAGAGAGAGCAAAGAAAATAAAAGTACTAGAATAATCTCGAAACAGTGAGACGAATGAGAGACTCAAGCCAAAATATCAACATGCAGAAGCATCCAACAGACACAACTCATCCACGTGTTACAATCTCAGCCTTTGAGATAAGTGTAATTGGACTGCCGGGTTGCATTCTAAATGGGCTAGACATCTCATAATAATAAGGGTTGCATCATTCGGCTAGGCATAATGTAAAAGAATTGGGCTGCCGCATTAGGCCCAAATTGGTTAAGCACCAAACTTAACAATCTCCACCTTACTTAATAATTTGGGTTTCATAGTGAATTGAAGGTTAACTCCTACTTCGGTTTCATTTGTTCTTTGTACTTGCAAAAAACATTAATTAGTAATAACATTTAGGAGATTTAAATAATCCCTAAATTTGTATAAAGGAAGAATTTTTGTACCCATGTCTGCAAGATTACACTTAGTAGATATTTTTTTCAATTTTCATGATTTCCTTTTCTAAAATATCTCTTATAAAATGAAATTTAACATCAATATGTTTAGTTCTATCATGAAACAAAAGATTTCTACACAAGTGTATTGCAGAATGACTGTCAGAAAATATTACAGCACTATTTTTAGAAAAACCAATTTCATTAAGCAAGTTTTTCAGTCATATACCTTCCTTTACAGCATCAGTGGCTGCAATATATTCAGCATCTGTTGATGATAATGCAACAATCTTTTGTAGTTGTGATTTCTAGGCAATGCAGGAATCATTTAAAGTGAAGACATATGCAGAAGTTGATTTTCTATTATCACAGTTACCAACAAAGTCAGAATCAACAAAGTTTTTAAGTTTAATCCCAGTTTTATATTTACTAAGCATAAGCCCTAAATTAGAAGTGTCTTTTAAGTATCTAAATAACCATTTCATAGCTTTTCAATGATATTCACCTGGATTGCTCATATATCTACTCAATACACTTATAGCAAAAGCAAGATCAGGTCTGATGCATATCATAACATACATAATATACCCTACATCGTTGGCATATGGAACTTTTTCCATTCTAGTCTTTTCTAATTCAGTTTTAGGGTATTGTTCTGTTGAAAATTTAATGTGACTACCAAGAGGTAATGTGACCTCCTTGGCATTATCCATAGAAAATTTGTATAAAATCTTTGAAATATAAGACTGTTGAGTGAGAAACAATTTATGATTACTCCAGTTTCTTCTAATTTCTATCCCTAGAATCTTTTTAGCTTCTCCTAAGTCTTTCATTTCAAATTTCTGCGTGAATTTTTGCTTAATCATGTTAATTTCAGTTATATCACACCCAACAAGTAACATATCATCAACATAGAGTAAAAGATAACAAGAATCAGGGTTATCACTGCCCTTATAGTAAAAACATAGATCATATTCACTTCTTTTAAAATCAAGTCCCTTTATAAAAGTATCAAACATGATATACCATTGCCTTGGGGCTTATTTCAAACCATAGAGTGATTTTTGTAAAAGACATACAGGGTTTTCTTTACCTTTTTGTTCAAAACCTTTTGATTGAGACATGTAGATTTTTTCATCCAAGTTTCATGTAGAAAAGCAGTTTCGACATCCAATTGTTCTAATTCAAAATCAAATTGAGATACAATAGAAAACAAAACTCTTATAGAGCTTTATTTGACTACAGGAGAAAAAATCTCATTGTAGTCAATTCACTCTCTTTGGGTAAAGCTCTTAGCAACTAATCTGGCCTTAAATCTTACATTCTCACCTTCAGTGTTTCCTTCTTTTACTTTAAAAATCCATTTACAGTCAATGACCTTCTCCCCTTTAGGTTTATTAACTAAGGTCCATGTCTTATTTTTAGCTAATGAGGTCATTTCGTCCTTTATAATGAGGTCCATGTTTCTCTCCAATGGCCTCTTCATATGCGTTAGGCTCATTTTCTAGAAAGTTCTGAACATTTAAAACTGTAACAAATTCAGAGTCATTAAATCTAGATGGAGGTCTAACTTCTCTTCTAGTTCTGTCTCTTGTGAGGTGATAATCATCTAAAAGGTTTTCAAGTTGGTTTGGTGATAAGTTAGCAGGTTTAGCCTCATTGTTAGGTTCAGTTTCATCAGTTAAATCCTGATCAGGCTCCACCTGATCATCATTCCCAGAATTTAAATCTGTCTAGAAGAGTTCTATTTCTAAAACTGTTTTATTTTGATTAGTTTCAGACGTAGCATGCACTTTTCCTTTAATGCAAGGCATGTCAACCTCATTAAAGACAACATTCCTAATAATAGTGACTTTATAACCCCCTAAAGATTTCAACCAGACCCTAAACCCCTTAATACCTTCACCATATCCTAAGAAAATACCCTTAACAGACATATGCTCCAATTTACCTTCATTTTGATGTACATAGGCAGCACAACCAACATGCCCTGCATTAAAGGAATATCAGATTTTAAGGATTTAGTAGGACATTTGTTTATCAGATATAAAGCAGTTTTAACTGCTTCCCCAAAAATAACTTTAGTAGTCCTGAACTTATCAGCATACATCCGACCTTTTCTAACAAAGTCCTATTCATCCTTTCAGCAAGTCCATTTTGTTAAGAAGTATAGGTGGCAATCCTATGTCTAAGGATCTCATTTGTCTTGCAGAAATGATCAAATTCTTCATTGCAAAATTTAAGGCCATTATCAATTCTAAGTGCTTTAAAACCTTTATTTACTTGATTTTCAATAAGAGTTTTTCATTCCACAAAATTTTTGAAGGTATCAGATTTATTTTTCAAAAGCATAACCCAACTTTTCTTTGAAAAATCATCAATAATAAGCAAGAAGTATTTAAAACTAGAATATGCGCACACATATGATGGTCCCCACATATCAACATGCAAGTAATCAAGAATAGATTTAGACTTGTGATTGCCTGAAGCAAAATGTAATTTCTTTTGTTTCCCAAGTATGCAATGTTCACAAAAAAAACATCTTTTCTATTCTTTCATTTCCTAAAAGACCTTGTTTCTTAAGAATGTGCAAATTCTTATCACTAATGTGTCCAAGTCTTTTATGACAAAGTTTAGATTGGTTAGACTGTGAGACTGTAGCAGCAATATGTTTATTTTGTAAAGGTAAAGCTTGCATAGTATAAATCTCATTGGATTTTTCAACTTCAATGACTTTTGCAAAATCCTTTTGAAGTGTTAAAATACATTTATTTATGATAGTATTAAAACCTTCATCATCAAGAGTCCCTAAAGAGATGAGATTCGTCTTTAGGTCTGGAATGTATCTTGTTTTATTCAAAGTCAGTACATTCCCATTTTTTTAATTTCAAAACAGTTTTTCCAATGCTTTTTATTTTGCAAGAAAAATCATTTCCCAATATCACTTGTCCCCCACTAACCTCAACCAAATCAGTAAAGTATTCTTTATAAGGTGTCATGTGAAAAGTACACCTGGAATCAAGAATCCAATCTGTTTTAGTTGAAGATTGACAGGTCACATAGACTTGCCCACTGGTGGTTGCAGTTTCTTCATAAGCTATTGCAGCCCCACCATCAATATTATTGACATTTTTAAGTTCTTCTATCCTTTTGTGACAATCTTTTATAAAATGTCCTATTTTTTTCACAAAAGTAATATTTCTTTCCTTTAGCCTTATTATTGTTCTTGTTGAATTTGAATTTGCCACTGTTAAAATTTCCAGAGAATTCCTTATGTTTTCCAAAACTTTTATTTGAAAAATTATTATTGTTTCTTTTTGAAAAATTGTTTCCTTTAACATTGTAGCCAACTCCACTTGAGGAGGTTTTTAACTCACTTTTAAATCCAAGTTCCTTATTTCTTAAGGATGAAACAATAATATCAACAGTGATAGTGGTTCTTCCACTCAGTCTCTCCTACATTTCTAATAACATTGTCAGATAAATGCAAAAAGATAGTGCTCCATACAGTTTCTACTTGTTCAGTTCTTTTATTATTTGCCACTTCTTCTCCCCAAAATTCATCAAGAGCCCTAGCACATTGAAAATGAATTAATAGAGCCTTCATTTTTCTAGTCCATAGAGTAAAGTCTTTTTTCCCATTCCAAACCTCAACATCAACCTTAGCACTACCCATTTGTGACAACGCAGTATCAAGTATGACGTAGCACAGACAGAGCACAAAAAACTAATGAAACACACAGATAAAATAAATGATGCAAGATTTATTTATATCAAGCAAGTGTGCACAGTTTAATAGAATCAGATAGGGAGACAATAAGTTAACACAAAATCTTGATCAATCAACAATAAGGGTAACAATCGAAGAGTAAGAGCTTCAAGTAATCTAGAAGAACCGTTAATCCAAGTCCCTTCAGATTCTAAGGTTTTCAAATGAAACCCTAGACAAAGGAAGATTTAGGAGGGTTCAAGCAAAAGATCCAAGAAAATTACTATTTGAAAGGGAAATAACAAAATAGGGTTAGAAACTCGTTACAAAACGCCTCTGATTAATGATGTAAAATAGTAAAAACCAGAACTATTTTACCAACTCTGCCAAGAAGGTGAATCAGACAATTTCCTGTAAAGATCTTTTTAGTTCTTGAGTCACGTTCACCAAGAACACCTAGAAATAATATCAGTTCGAAGGATTTTGGAGATCGAAGTGCTCTGATACCACTGTTGGTATTATACAGGCCCCAAAACACAAAGTAATGCAGAAAATAGAAAGAACACAAAGGATTTTTCGCCCCAAGTCCCGGATGTTCACCTAAATTAGGGCTAATCACCCGTTGAGCATTCACCGAAGTGATTAACACTCCAATCCACTAGAATCCAACAATATTATCAAGATCAATATTACAGTACAATAGATCCACAAAGGAACAACCCTCACACCCAAGAATCTCTCACATAAACTCTCAAAAATACGATTACACAAAGTAACCAAAGGTTACTACCCACATAAGAACAGAAACACAGATCCAAGCCTTAATCAAACATTAGATCTCACCAAGAATCATCTAAGACCTAAGATTACAGGAAAAACCAAAGGTTTTCAGTGAGAGAACATAGAGAGCAGAAGTAGAGAGAACCCTAGAATAATCTCAAAGCAGCAAGACGAATGAAAGAGTTAAGCCAAAATATCAACATGCATAAGCATCCAACGGACACAGCTCATCCACGTGTTACAATCTCAGCCTTTGAGATAAGTATAATTGGACTGCCGAGTTGTATTCTAAATAGGCTGGACATCTCACAATAATAAGGGTTGCATCTCAGGGCCAGGCATAAGGTAAAAGAATTGGGCTATTGCATTGGGCCCAAATTGGTTAAGCACCAAACTTAATAGTTGGGTCGTTTTTGAATTTGTTGGCTGTTGAATATCTTTGAACAATTATTGATTTGTAAGCTTATTTTCTTGAAATGATATGCAAGAGTGAATTATGTTTATCTTTACATAGTAAGACAAGATGGTATGCAGTGGGTGTAAGATCTAGTTCTCATTTATCAGTGAGGAGACTCCCAAGAACATCAGAATGTTTGTTTAATTGGTAAAAAACTTCAAAGAAAGGCAAACTTTAAACATCGCAACATATTTAAACTAATTAAACTGTTGGTAGGCTCAAGTTTAAACATCACAACATATTCAAAGAGAGTCAAACTTCACCAGTTTAACATCAAAATGGAGAATTGCTCTTTGTTATAGTCTAGTGCTTTAAAAGTATGGTTTTGAGATGACAATTTGAACTGTAAAAAATGATGACAATTTCAAAAAATAAGAACTCTATTAGTTCCAACAGCACATGGCCAAACGACGAACCCAATGCAGACTTATTTACAGAAACATTGCTGGACCAAAATATTGAGCATAATTCCTACAAGATTAATTTTCAAACAATAGCATCCAAACAACTCTAAAAGTTTAGACTACCAAGAACCGTGTGTTCCCAGGTATACAGTAGAATCACCACATTTAGTCAGAGATTGAAATCGAAGCTGCCTTAATGTTGGAGGCAATGGTGAAAGCCGCGAAACTCGGTCAAGCGGGTTCGGAAGTCGACTACTAAACTCATACAATCGACAAAGGAATTCGATGGCGATAAGGTGAGCACTGAGGTTGGAATTTTAGAAACTTGGTCAGAAGAGCAGCTACCGAGGATCGGAGGTCCAGTCACTTCCTCGTTTCAGGGATTTGAGCAGGGAGGTTTTGTTATGGAGATGTTGGGGGAAAGTATTTTTGTCTATATATAATTCCTCATTTGATTTTTGTCTATATATAATTCATGATTTATAGAGTCATGGACTTGCCCAACCAGCAACCACTCATCAATATCTCTCTCTCAATTAAAAATCACTTTTGCGACTGGCTTAATACTAATGGGAATAGGCCTCTATATGCTGTTTCAATGGTGTGGGAGAAGGACCCACTTGAATGAAGAATTAGAAGCTGCAAATAATCATAATGGGCCGACGGGAGAAATCGAGTTTGGCATTGAGGCTTGAAAGTGTCTGAGGTTTGAGAATTCCAAGATATTGACCAAAATGTTATAGGAAAGCTTTAGACATTTTTCAGCATTTTTAGTTTTGTATTTAGAAGAAAATTAAAGGTATGCTTTCTTTTCTATGTGCTGAATTTTGATCCCCCCCAATAGTAGTTGGTATTTTTTGAAACCCCTTTCACTCATCTTTCTAGCGGTACGAAGAACACACAAATTGGCAAAGAAAATAAAAGTTTTAAAGTCTCTTTTGTAATTTAAAGTTTTTCTTAAAAAAAATTGAAGATATTGACTTATAATTTTTCTTGTACGAAATTTGTATCAGAACACACCATTGAACTCAAAATGTGAAATTAGGATTATAAACCACTGTACGTCGACTGTTGAAGCTCCGATAACTCAAAATGGAATTTACCTATTTATTGCATGTGATCGCTTAAAATAACATAATGAAGGGGATTATATTATGATGCAGAAATAAAAATTAAATATTGAGGGAATGTGAATTTCGTCTCTTTAATTAAATAAAAAAATTAAAGAAATCGTTGAAAATAACGTAATGAAGGAAGGGAATATTTGCCAAATTCCAACTGTGAAACTATCATATCTACATAATCGAAAATTGGCTTTCTAGTGAAATGAAATTTGAGGAAATTAGGTCAATTACTCTAAAAAAATAGAAAATTAGATTTATACCCTAAAAAGATTAACACATTCACACACCGTATTTAATACGTTCATCTCCTTCCTCCATATCATAAATCACATCCGTAAATCCCACCCCAGTCGACACCGCGACCACCGCACCCTCATCTCCATTTTTCATAAATCACCTTTCAATTTTCTTTCTTCGACCTAAATTTCATCAATTCCACCTCCTAGTTCCTCGTCTACTTTCTTACACATTTCCTCTGTCTCCTTCTTGCTACGGTGGCGATGATGCTTTCGATGTTGGAAGGCTACTCCAAATCTTTGGGAGCTGGGAACATCAATCGTGCAAAGGTGCTAGTATATAGCAGATGAAGCAAGATTATAATTTCAAATTTGGGACATGTGCTTACTCGGGAGTTTTTTGTTATTGTTAATTTAATTCTAGGGTTTTGTTTCTCACATGTTCAGTTTTCTTAATTCTACTTTAGTTCTTGTTTATGGGCTATATTTTTATGATGGATTTGAACATGAACATGAGGCCATTAATTATTCTAATTTATTTTCTTGTTTCTGTATTCATTTTACAGCCTTGAAGCATTTCAACACTAAAACACTTTTCTTGAATTTAGAGTTATTTTATTTCTGGGATAGATTTGAAAGAAAGAAAACACTATAAACTTTCATCTTTTTCAATACACACACCGCTTGGCCTTTTATTAACGTGGATGAATGAGGTGTGGATCATTTTCCTTTTCACTAGAAATTTTGTTTTTTCTTATTTGATTGAGCATCAAATTTGTATAAGATTGACTTAAATGGAGGTCAATAAGTTGGTAGATGGTGGTGGTGGTGCTGAATTTACTTAAAGATGTTTCGCGTTTTGATTAGTGTTTTGTCGATGAATTGATTTCAATGCTTTTGGGCGAACGAAGAAAGGGAAGGGATAATGGTCTTGTTATTTTTTTTTTTTAATTATGTCACTTGTGGAACTGATTCTGGAATAAAGTTGAAGTATGGTTTCAAAACAGAAGAGCAAGGTCTGTTTTGTATTATTCAGTGAGTGCACCTAGACGTTAATTCTAGATTATTGATGCATTTATGTGTGTATTTATGCATAACAAAGTCGAAGCAAGCAGAAGTTGATTGTGAGTATTTGAAGAGGTGTTGTGATACACTAACTGAAGAAAACAGAAGACCCCTCTTGTGAACGTGTAGCCACCACTTCCGCCACCGCCACAAATGCTAGAACCACCACTATTGACTCCACAACAAAACCCATAAATCCATTTCCTTTATCAAGACCAAGGTTTACCCTTTCTCCCAAACACCACCGCCTGCCCCTCACCACCACCACTAGTCTGCAGCGTCATAAATGCAATGGAAAAAAATTTGAATTTCTATGTAAATTCTGTAAATATACTGAAATATGTTGTTATTGGATGGGGCTTTGTTTGATGTTCAAGGGTGTTGAAAATCCACTTGTGAACATTTTTTTAGCTCACTAGGTGCAAGCAACGTGCAATGCACGTTTGCTTAGTTTATATTTAATAGTTTTGTTTAAGAATTAATTTATTATTAATAAAGATGTAATTTTTTTGGTTAATTAAATAATTAATGATATAATGTTTATGTAATTGATAAATAATTAAATAAAGTACTTCTCTCTGTCATCTCCAACCTAAAATTACAAACAGAAAACTCAAGACATGTTAAGGGGTAAAAAGATGAGTTTACTTAGACTCCATTTGATTCTCATTAATGTAGAATGAGGATGCAAAATATAGCCGTTATTGGACCCCACACAAGAGATAGAAATTCAAAATTGATAGATTGATGTGATAGATAACGGTCATATTTTTCATTTTTATGAATTTTTAATGAGAAACAAACGGAGGTTTAAATTTTTTGTATGGCTTAAGTCTTTACTCTTTTTTTAATTAATAATACAATTCATTTTATCGCTAAAGTATAATATATATTACGATAATATATGTATATCATGTGTTAGACTTAGTATTGGTAAGTGACGGGTAAATTTTCGAGGACGAAAATATTTTAAAGGGGCGAGAATGTAATACCCCGAAAATTTTCATAAAATATAATTCAATTTTTACATATTATATTTTAATATTTTGAAAGTTATGGACTAAATGATACATTTATCAAATTATATTTTATTTGTGTCAAATGTTTAGATATTGATGGAGTTATCGTAAATATATGAATATTGGTCTTGTTGGATAAATCATAATTAGATACATAAATCAGATTCGAGAAAAAATCGATTCGGATAAGTTAGCTCCAAGATATTTTAGTTTGAATGAATTATCAAAAACTAATTTATTATTATTATTATTTAATTATAATTTTGAAAGTAAAGGGTGGTGAAAAATTTTTTTCCGTTAAAACAAGGAATTCCGTTAGTTTTTCCGTTAAATCAAGAAATTCCGTTAGTTTTTCCGTTAAACCAACAAATTCCGTTTAATAGCCACTTTTTATATATAGAAAGATATTATGTGAATTTTGTGTGCTTGTGTAAAATATGGTATCTGTCATATCAGACTATTTCATTTACTACGCCTTTGAGTAATTTTAGGTTGTAAATATGATATTCGTGCTTCCTAGAATTGTCAAATTTTTGACGAATTTCCCTGTTCTAGTGTTGTTTCGTAGTGGAATTTCTCTTACTAAGTTAATTAAGTAGCAGAGATGGGTAATTTGATTTTTTTCCTTTGGAAGGGATTGTCACTTTTTTTTTACATAATCAACACGTTGATTGACCTAAACGTTGTGATTATTTTAAGAACATGATTACTAGTGTTGCACAAATTAATGGTGTTATTTTGGTATGTCACTTTTTTTAGTTTTGTCACTTTTTTAAAAAAAGTGACAATTTTTATATAAAAAAGTGATATTGTGTCACTTTTTTATTTTACACAGTATTTTTTTTTTAATTTGTCACTTTTTTAAAAAAAAAATTCGTCACTTTTTTGAGTTTGTAAAAAAAGTGACAATTTTTATAAAAAAAAGTGACATTGTGTCACTTTTTCATTTTACAGAGTACTTTTTACTTCCTAAAAACTTTTCATATAATTTTTCAAAACATTGTGTCATTTTTTATTTAGTTTTGTCACTTTTTTATTAGTTTGTGTCACTTTTTGAGTGCGTGTGCCACTTTTTTTGAGTTGTCATTTTTTTGAGTTTTGTGTCACTTTTTTAAAAAAAAGTGACATTGTGTCACTTTTTTATTTTACACAGTATTTTTTACTTCCTAAAAACCTTTCATATGATTTTTCAAAACATCCCTAATTTTAAGGGTATTTTTGTAAGTACCCCATGAAATTTTCCGTGTTGGGCGGGGTGGGCATTAAAGGCCCAGTGATTTTTGACATTTACAAAGTAGTCTTTATAGTTTTTTTGTCCATAATTTTAAGTTTTTAACCCATAATTTTTACATAATTCTATCTCGCCCCGAATCATGTTCCAGGGCCTGCCCCTGTTTGTGGGCTCCACTAAAATATTTCACTAGAGGACCAGTGTGGGCTTTTAACCTTTAATTAGTTATTATCGCTTTTTGATTTTTTATTTTTTAAAAACTATCATTAATTTAGAAATTACAAAATTAACTTAAAAACTACAAAATTAATTATGCAAGTTGTTGAATTTTACAAAGGTCATAAATTTATAAAGTAAAAAAATTAATTATGCAAGATGGGCCATACAAGCCGGCCCGTATTTGTGCTCATGCGGTTCGCAAGCTGCCCTCGGACTCGGGTCAAATCTTATTTTTCGAGTTGAGCCACAATCCACTCCAGCTGACAGGCTCTTTTGCCGCCACCACCACCCACAAAGATGTTTATGCATGGTTTTATTAGAGCAATTCATATGAAATCTTACCACAAAGATTAGGAGTTCAAGTATGATTAATTAAAGGGTGAAGTTAGACAGAGAGCAAACATACTTTATAGATGGCATTGAACGTAATTAAAAATAAAAAGATATTAAATCTTATCTATCCTTTAATGTAATACTGTTTTATATCAAACGTGGTGAAGTTATTCTTTTGCATATTTATAGGAATGGCCAAAAGAAAATACAAACATATTATTTTCGTGTAATGCTCTTTTATATTAATCTTTATATGTTTTAGAGTGCATATGTAAAGATCTGCAATGATGAATGGAACTAATTACCCTTCCACTACACCATACTATTTTACAAAATTTAAAGTAAAGCCCTGGGATGACTAATAAGAATTCATTCCCGCATTTCATACAAAATAAATACAAGTGCGGATTGCAAAAATAATGACTAGTGTGGTTAACGTGCATGGCACGTTAGTTGTTTAATGTTGACAAAATAAATATATGTAAATTTTAGAGAAATTCATTCGTAAACATGAAAGATATTCGCAAGTTAATTCGAATGAATTCACTTGTCGTCTATATTCTTTGTATTTGTTATTTGAGAAAAAAAAAGAAGGAAAACTTGTATCCAAAACCATCGAGAAATTTTAAAAAAAAAAAAAAAAGAAAAAAAACTTTTCTCTGATGTCATTAGACCAGGGTGTTTAAGGACATTGAATTGTTCGTGATGCTTCATTGTTGAAGAATCTAATTGATACCCAATCTTTTGCTGTGGTTGCTGTAACTCCAAGGCAGTATTCTGTTTCTGCTGGAGAAATGATAAGTAACCATGTTAAATTCTAAGTCAAACTGGACGCAAGAGAGACACGAGAATCAATTGTCCCAATCAAACATATAATGACCCAATCCTGACCTCACTGATAAGGGTTAATACCCTAAATAGTCACCAAACTTTGCCAAAAGTTCCCACGAGGTCACCAAACTTCAAACATTCCTTAAATAGTCACTGAACTTTGCAATAAGTTCCTAGATGGTTACTGAACTTCAAAACTACCCTAAATAGTCACCGAACTTTGCTAAAACTCCCCTAGATAGTCACCGAACTTTGCAAATTGGGAGCCGATACATCAATGGTTCGGTGACCCATTAGGAACTTTTTGCATGGTATGGTTAAGAAGAACATAAATATAATATAAAAAATTAAATTTAACAAATCTATTTCATCCTTTACTTGACAATAAAACCTTTGAATTTGGTTGATTAAAGCATAATTTGATTAAGACTACACAAATTATGTCCCAGGCACTTACAAAACACTTTGCCAATTTCTACTACGATTACTGACCAATGGCTTCTAGGAGCATGTCCCACAAAACCATCAGTGTATTCCATGAAAGTTCTTAACGGGTGAAAAATAAAAATATGAAGCAATTTGTAACATACCGGGCCAAAGGATCTTGAGTCCATGCTACAAGTTGGATTGTCTCCCTCAACCCAACAATGCCCTTTAGGGATCATCACAGCATCGTATGAAGAAGAGATATCGATCCAGTCACCCGGCAAAGCAGTGATTCTCTTTACATTTTTCTGTTTGTGATTACTTAGGGAACTGCAAAGGATGGTGAATGCGATTAAATTTTAGACCTAAAAATGTTGTTCACAATTTCTTTTACCAACATGTCACAAAAGTAACATATATGGCATGTATTGGAATTAATTTATTGATCTACCTTTTTAAATTTTGTGAATATATATAGCAAGGTTTGCAATCTAATTTGACTTCTAAATAAAAAATGATGACAAAAGCTAGGGGCATATAAATGCTGACATAGAAAATTATTTTCAAATATCATTTTTATCCTCGTGTATCACTCTCCACCTCCAAAATGAGCAGGTCACAGTACCACCTCCAAGTGGCCAAGAGCTGTTGAAGATGCCGTCTCCAAAATTCTAGCTCCCCATGTAGTAACTATAATTGACACACACTAACCCCTAAACTTCAACTCTCATGGCTACCATATTCCCACCTCTGACAATCAAGCCCAGTGTAAAAGCGTGTCAGTTTTCAGTGGATTATGAACATATGAGGTGAAATTTCATGTACAGTTCTGTAGCCTAATCCGAATTATAGAGATACAGCACAAGCAAACCAAATGGAAAATAACAAAAACGTTCTGAATTCACAGCCAACTCCATTCACCCCCACAATAGGGAATCAATTATTGGTTTCCAATTCTTGCATCTGCCTGTAAAGTAGAACCTAAAATGGATGGAACACTGGATAGATGAAAACCTTTCAAATATGAATTACCCTTCTGGTTAGGGGTATTGACTACACCCTTTTATGTCTTTGAACTAGTATTTAAGTGGGAATGGTGATTATAGTGTGCTAGAAAATTGAGTAACAGAATTGAGAGACTATAGAAAGATTATAGAACCCCAGTTTCTCCATCTGCGAGGACTCAGCATAACACCCAAATGATTTATGAATCGCTTCCATTATGATTGCATTCAAGAAGTTTTTTGAAAATAAATTTAATCATGGTTCAAGAAAGTAAACTAATTTCGAGTATGATGACTCCCAAATATTTTAATTTTTTTTTTAAAAAAGGCACCAGAGAATAATGAATAGAAAGAAAACATCCAGAGAAAGTGTCATTTGATTTTAATTGCAAGAGTGCTTCTCTCCTCAAATAAATTGTGAAGAATTAGTTTCATAATTTTTTGAAGAACTAGCTATACTACATGCAGTAGTTAAAATTTTCAAATTTTTTGATGTTGGATAGGAAAACAGTGAAGGCTGACATTTTTATTGGTCCTAATCTCTGCCTCTTGAGCACAGAATAGAAAACCTCAAAGTACATTGCTCAAAGCATATGCCATGTGATCAATGTTACCAAGTTAAATTTGAAGAAGCAGATTTAAAAATCATATTATGCAGCATATAGAATGTTAATTATTCTCAAGAGAAAATATTCAGCCGCATCAATCTTTACAATGTGCAACTTCATCAAAGGCATTTCTATAAATGACTTACTAGAAGGAATGGAAGATGCACACAACTAACAAGGAAAATTTCATGAGCGTGCTTTCAGGATTTGGATACGAACAACTATTGTATTGGTTCAGATCTCGTCTCAGAAGATGGTTGAAAGAGAAAAATAAAATTTGATTCCATCAATAAAAACCATAAAGTCAGCCATGTTTACCCACTCACTCCTTTTATCAAGTTACCTGATCTAAAACCCAGCTTTAAGGATCTTTCCTTGAGAAAAATATTAGTCAACATCTTACTTGCCAACATATTCGAATACAAGGCATCTATAGACCTCAATGTTCATTGCGACCAGCAAATTTTCTTAATTATCTGAGCTGTTGTCTACCAACTTCATTGTTAGATATTAGCATTTAATTTATCAAACAAAATTTTTTTCTCTAAGTAAGGCAGAGAAATTCATTAAATTATTGAAAGGAATACAATCAAGGATCAGTCACAAATCAGTTAAGTGGGAGATTGCATTTCTGCTTATGTTCATAGGAAAAAAATAACGGATCAGGGAACACATCTTAATCAACAACAATTTAAAGGATACTGGTAATTTGTTTTAAGCATTTGGTTATGTGGCTATCGATCTAGCAAACAACGATCCAAACGATGCATTTTGTTTGGTTGGATATCATCAATTGAACTTCAGCATATCTGATATCTAGAGAAAGGTTATTTTTGTAAAGTATGACGATGAGAGCATAGCATAATAAAAATTGTCAATACTGCGTTTGAAATCAATCTAAATTCGACCTTAGAGTGAACTTCATTATTACTTGTGTTTAAAGGTATAGATGGGCTTAAATTCGTAGTTAAATTCAATCAGCAAGTCATAAAGAAGAACATTCATGTCCCATAATTCCGACAAAAAACCAGCAAGAAGAAAGCATAAAATCAACAATAATCTGGATTAAAAAAATGATCAATATTAATGCCAAGCAAGATATTTAATTACTGGAAAACCACGACTCCACCTTGCGAGAACTTGTGTTTCTCAAGGCAAAATTTCTCAACCAATGCAAAGTCATCTTCAGGCACCAGTAACAGTCTAGTAAAAATCTTGATGCAATAAAAGGAATTCTTAATTTTCCTTAGTAGTTGCAAGTTTCGCTTTTGATGTAATTTAGAACCTATAAAATGAGGATTCTCGATTGTAATGAATTACACTTGAATATTGAATAATCATTATAATCTTTCCTCCCATTTCTTCATTTCTACTCTCTCCTTCTTTATTGTTCTTGTTCATTGCAATCGGCATCAAATCTATACCACAAAGTAAAGACAATCAATAAAATATGAATTTACCCATCATAATTGCAGCAGATTTTTTGTCATGGCGGTCGAAAGTGGGAGACATTGAGGAGCCGCGAATGGCTATGAGGGTTACATATCGGTCAAATACTGTGAGGCTTATCAGCCCAACGGTTAAACATTCTTTGCGATACCGAACAGAAAATTTGGAGTTGCCATATCTGCTGTGCCTAATTCAGGTATGCGTAAAATTTAAGAAACTGAAAAATGCCACAACAGTTGTTACAAGCTACTACACTAAGCACACCTCCATTAAGCAACGCGGCGGAGAAGATAGGGTTGGTGATGGCGCCGCCATTGCTTTGGGATTGGGGGTGGTGGTCGCCACTACTTCTAGTTCTGTGTTTTTGGTTTTTTATTCGAGTTAATTAAATCACTAACTTTAGGCATGCTTACTAGTTGTTCACTGAAGTATAAACGATTATACAATCCTCACCGAACTATTCATCAGTTTACCCATCAATCACTAAAGCCAATTCCGTCTCTACAATTGGACAAAAATGTTTACGTGGTGGATGATGTGGCAAACAAAATATACACATTAGTGAAGAATAGCCAAACAGGATTTGTACATGAATAAATCTACTTAGCCAAAACTGTAGCAAACATATTCAAAACCAGATAAGAAAACTTCCCAAAATACCCCTTAGGAATAATTTGCAAATAAAGCTATCATAAGAATATAAAAAGCTTCAATTCAGTCCCCAAAAATTTATGAACTAGGAATATTTAATAAATTTAACTCCAAATATTATACAAGACTTTATTGACCTAAGAACTACAACATATATTATATTAAAACACCAAAGGGAAGATCTAAAAAGATTTTTTTACAGAATATTTAGATCCAATACTAAAAATAAAAAACGCCTACATAGATAGTGAAGCAATCAAAATTGAGAAAGAAATACAAACGAAAATTTTTAATTTAGAAAGAAGAATTGACGAACTAGGTATAACATTGAAGAAAAAACCTTAACAAATGATAGCCAATTTTATACATTTTATCGTGATCTCTTAAATACTTACTTAAGACCACTTAAATACCTACAAAATTATTAGAATAAAACAAAAACTTCTGTGCCACTATGGTAAAAATGGTATCAGAGTCATATTACGAATCTAAAATTATGATGAACATAATGGATGAAGAAAATATAATAGAATTTTTTTTGAAAAAGGTTGAAAAACATAAAAAACCTAGTTATCCTTATTTATCTAAAAATAGTACAAATGAAAGTTTTGAAGAAGTACATAAAAGATTAGAAAATCTAGAATATAATATACAAGTAGAAAATGTTCTTTTAGATAAAATCTCAAGAGAAAAGATAAGATTATAATAAATCCACCCATAGATTTCAGGATAACTAAAAAAGATAAAGGAAAAAATCATGACATAAAACAATACATGATTACAGATATTGAAGAATTAGAACAAAAATTCGTAAAATCTACTGGTGAAGAATATGATAAATATAAGAAATAGTTAGAAGAACTAACTGAAAAGCTGGAAAATATAAAAATGAATACTAATCCATAACTCAGTCATATAAAACCAAAATTTAGTAGTGATGAAGAATATGAAAATGAATATCCTTATGGTACATCAATACCTAATAAGGATGGTGTTAACCAATATAGGAAAACACAAAAA
The DNA here is from genome assembly GCA_019097785.1 of Fraxinus excelsior. NCBI lineage: Eukaryota > Viridiplantae > Streptophyta > Magnoliopsida > Lamiales > Oleaceae > Fraxinus > Fraxinus excelsior. The sequence goes on along the minus strand of CM032641.1, from coordinate 2,074,193 downwards.
ATATACACAGGAAACATGAGAAAACAATACATAAAAGAAATAAATCTTATGAAATCTTTTAATGAACTAATTCATACAACAGGAATATGGTTAGATCTTGATTGTGTAGATAAAGATAAATTTATAGAAACATGGATAAAAAGGACAGACTTAGCTATACAATTTAATAAATGGGTAAAACAAAAGTTATCCAAAATCTCAAAAAATATAAGGAGTAAATTAAAATGTATTGAAATAGGAGGAATACAAGTTATGGTAAAATGATACTTTAGAGAAGGTATGAACTTACCAATAGAAATATATTACATGGATAATAAAATCCTACAAGATCCTATAGATGCTCTATTAGGAACTGTTGTAGGAAATTTAGTATACCAAAAGATAATATTTACTGTAAAACCAAACTATGCAGTATCATTAGTTGATGAAAATATTGACCAAAGTTTTAATCTATACTATAGAATTGGAAACTTAAAAATGTTACAAAAAAGTAAGGTTGTTAGTATTAGCATAAAATCAATTTTTACTTTTAGCACTAGCCATCACAACAATTTAAGAAAAATAACCGATAACATTATCATACTTAAAGATTTTGAAGAACTGGCTGAATATATACCTCCCAGAAAATACCAAGAACATGAAGTTACCATACCAGAACAAATACAACTAGATTTCCACAAACATGCATGAGAAATTAATTCTAAAGGAAAATTGATAAGAAGAAATAGTGTCGGTCTAGAAGGAGATAATCTTATTGCAAGATTCCCTTCCAAACAAAACCCTAAGATAAGCCAACTTAGAAAACTAAGTATTGATGAACCATCAAACTCACAATACTATATCAAAACAAGATATGTTAACTAGGAAGGATACAAGAAAAATCTTCTTGTGCTTATAGATACTAAAGCAGATAAAAGTCATGTAAATGCTAAATTTGTTAGCTATTTACTAGATTTTGAGTTACCAGAAACATATATATTCAAGGATTGAAATAAAAAAAAAATATGTGAAATTATCTTTTATATTTGTAGGAGAGAATCAAAACGAATATATTCAAGAAATAATTCTATATATGGAGTTAGTCATTCACATATACTACTAGGAATGAACTTCCTTGAGAAATTAAGTCCATATAAAATTTGTCAGGAATATCTTAAAATAACAATTGATGATAATCCAATCATTATACCAAGAATAGATGAAAATATAAAAACGTTATTATCATGGAAAGAATAATTAGTACCAATTCCATGAGTCCATATATTGAAGTTATACTCAATATGAAATGATATTGTAAAATCAAATTTCATGCTTATTTAGATATTGAAAGTACAATAAGCCTTTGCTTACCAAATGTACTACCATCTGAAACTGGAAGTACAATTCGAAGAAAGTTATCACCGCTACAACAGTAGGTGGAAACAAGGTAATATATAGCAAATTTGCTACACAATTACCTTTTCTAATATCATTTAGAGAAGTTTTTGTTGATACAATAGATATGTCAACCACAATTAGATGTTATATTTTATTAGGACAAAATCTCCTACTAAAATATGCACTATTTACACAATATATTGATAGATATATGTTCATAACTCCTTGTACACATAGGATATTTACACCAAAAATAACTAGAGTTGTAAGTATTGTATACAAAGAAATTGATCATCAGAGCTCCTCAACCCAGCGTGGTGGATGTTGGAGTATAGAAAAATTCAAACCAATCATAGTTCTAAAAATGACAACAGAATATAAGATAGAAAAATTGAAGAAAGAAATTTCTAAAACCTATTCAGAAAATCCATTAGAAAAATACTATTGTAAGAGTTAAACCAATGAAAAAGAGTGTAGAAGACCAAAAAGAATTTAAGGACCAAATAAAAGAACTACTAGAAGCCAAACTGATTAGGCCTAGTAAAAGCTCACATAGTAGCCCAACCTTTATGGTTAGAAAATATAGTGAAATAAAAAGAGGAAAAGCTAGAATGGTAATAAACTATAAGAAGTTAAATGAAGTTACAAAGTTTGATGGATATTACTTGCCTAATAAGGATACACTTATTAAACAAGTACAGAATAAAAAGATATTTTCAAAATTTGATTGTAAGTCAGGTTTTTAGCAAATTGTACTTGCAGAAGAAAGTAAATCACTAACTGCATTTAGTACCTCAAATCCTTTAGGACAATATGAATGGAATGTAGTGCCATTTAAGTTAAAAAATGCACCACAAATATTCCAAAGAATGATGGATGAGGTAATTAAACCAATTACTCATTTCTGTATTGCTTATGTAGATGATTTGTTTATTCATTTGAATAATATAAATGAACATATTGAACGTCTTGAGAAATTATGTTATATTATGAAAGAGCATGGTATTACATTTTTCCAAAAGAAAGTTGAAATAGCCAAAACAGAAATAGAATTTTTATGATTATTTATTAAAGAAGGAGAATTGCAATTGCAATATCATATTGGTGAAAAACTTCCAGAATTTCCTGAAGAGATCAAAGATAAAAAACAGTTACAAAACTTCATTAGTATATTAAATTATGCCGAATGATTCATTGAAAATTGTGCCAAGTTAAAAAATTATTTTCTTCCAATATTAAGAAAAAATGTAATATGGTCTTGAGAAAAACAAGACTGTGAGAATATAAGAAAAGTAAAAGAGGAATTAAAAGTTTTGCATAAGCTTGTAATTCCACAAGAAGAAGATTTCTTTATTCTTGAAATTGATGCTTCAGACAATTATTGGGGTGCAGTACTAAAAGTTAAAAATGATCATAAAGAATATAAATGTGAAAAGAACTGTTTTTATCCTGAAATACTTGCAGGTTACACATTAGGAACATTCAAAGAAGTTGAAACAACATATGAGACAAACAGAAAAGAACTCGTTGCTGTTAAGCAATGAGTACAAAAATGTGAAGATTTTTTGTTACCAAAAAAGTTCTTGATTAGAACTGATAATACTCAAGTTAAAGCATTTCTGAAAAATAATGTTGATCCATCTATTGCCAATAGATACATTATCGGGATTCAAATTTGGTTATCTTATTTCAAATTTGATATTGAATATATAAAATAAAAAGCTAACTTTCTTCCTGATTATCTTAGCAGGGATGAAGCTAGATCAACTAAAGACAAAAGTCCAGATTCTTGAGATAAAAGTTTCCTACTTGGAAACACAAATTCAAAATATACAAGATAATCTACGAGGCACAAATATAGCCCTTGAGGCGGAAATAACTTGTACCAAGTTTAGTATCCCTTCACAGGGACTTGTAAATACTAGTACTCTTCCCGAGGATAAAGGGAAAGAAAAAAAGGTAATATGAACCCCTTCACAGGGTATACGCAAACCTATTACTAGTAAAGAAGATAAGAAAATTAGCGAATGTAGCTCTTCATCGAGCCAAAATTTACCCAAGCTAACTATTGAAACTATTGATTCAAAGGAAATTGTCAAAATATGCTACGGAATAAAGCTTCCCAAAAAGGATAACTATGAAGAAGTAATATTCTTTATTGTTATTTTTAATATCTTATCTGATTGGTATCTTGAGATAGGCAAGTGGATGAAAACTCTCCACTATGGAAGATACAACAAGATAAACTTATATCCAGGTACACCAGCTAACTGGGTAAAAAATTGCTTTGAAATAGGAAATATACTATGTATATATCCTAGCAAAGACCTCAGAGAAATTGCCCAACTCCCGACTGATGTCAGGAAAGCGGTAAAGAGATATACTGAAGTTGTCAAAAGTACAAATATATATATATATATATATATATATATATATATATATATATATATATATATATATATATATATATCAGATTCTTCTTACCACCAATGGAGTGAGATCCTATTCTTGAATATATGCAACCATCGTTCCATGTTATAAAATTAGGATTCACAAATCAACATCATTTATTAACCAGTCAAAAGGTTGTTAAAAATGGATATCAAGATATTATTAATATGATGCCCTACAGAAGAGCAAAAGGGTATAAAGAAATATTCGAACATATTACTCAGCTTGTTTTTTAGAAGGAAAAAATATTGATTTATCCATCTGAAGAATATAATTTATTCTAATGCAAGGATCCCTACAAAGGATGAAGATATGTATCTCCTTAACAATTTACTATCCACCATAATCTCAAACCAAGTTAATGGATCAGAAGATATGTCTAAAGAATTGTGCAAGATACTTTGGGATTACAGTGATCATCATTGTGAACACTGTGTTGTGGATGACATGAGCCAATGAGCATCCCTCAATGGTGAAAAATTCCCTGCTGAATTCTTTGAGTCAAGGATGGAAAAATAATGGAGACAAGATAGTGACCATTTATCATTACTTTAATAAATCACTTTATTAAAGAAAAACTGTAGTCACTAGAAGACAGGAGATAAAACGAAAAAGTCATTGTGATAACTCACCATAAAATATAAAATTAGAAAAATATAAAATATATGATGCATAAAATCTTGCTACCAAAGTAGAGTTTCAATTTGAAAATGAAACAAAATCTCGCCAATAGTTTGTACTATGCGGTCTCATAGTACATTTATAAGCAGTTGCATAGAAGGAAGTCCAATCATCTAATTAGACATATGTGGCCGCATAGGTATACTTTTTTCCTACCGGATAGCCTTCAGTATTTTAGTCATATCTTTTTCTTCCGATATCCAATTGAGGTTATTCAAAATGTGTTGTAAAGATAACTCAAAGGGCTACAAATCTTCCATAATTTTTCCAGGTCGAACATTTTCTATGCCAAAAATGGGTCTCAAATGAAGACTGAGAATTCGAAGGATAACTTTTTCAGCCAGAAGTTGATATGTGCTAGTACTTGGACTATATTTCATCCATTTGGCTTCTTTTCTCATCAAATTGATGTCTAACACTCTCAAATCTTCATGGTGAGGTTCGACATAACTTTTGAATATTTGTATTTGAGTCCCCTAACTTTGTATTGATACAATTAATCTCTTTTCCGCTATCTTTGCATTCTTTTTTATAATTCTTCATCAAACATTGAGTTTTACCTACAAAATAAAATATAACACAAGTTATGTAGTATTTTATCCGAAAAACAATAAAATATCATCATTTATAACATCAAATAAGTGTGAAAACTACACTTATCATTATGCATACCAGAATTAGGCACAGCAGATATGGCAACTCCAAATTTTATGTTCGGTCGCAAAGAAATGTTTAACCGTTGGGCTGATAAGCCTCACTGTATCTGACCGATATGTAAGCCTTATCGTCATTCGCGGCTCCTCAATGTCTCCCACTTTCGACCGCCATGACAAAAAAATCTGCTGCAATTGTGATGGGTAAATTCATATTTTACTGATTGTCTTTACTTTGTGGTATAGATTTGATGCCGATTGCAATGAACAAGAACAATAAAGGAGAGAGTAGAAATAAAGAAATGGGAGGAAAGATTATAATGTTTATTCAATATTCAAGTGTAATTCATTGCAATCAAGAATCCTCATTTTATAGGTTCTAAGTTACATCAAAAAGGAAATTTGCATCTAATAAGGAAAATTAAGAATTCTTTTTATCGGATCAAGATTTTTACTAGACTGTAACTGGTGCCTGCAGATGACTATGCATTGGTTGAGAAATTTTTCCTTGAGAAATACAAGTTCTCGCAAGGTGACGCTGTGATTTTTCGATAATTAAATATCTTGCTTGGCATTAATATTGATCCTTTTTTAATCCAAATTATTGTTGATTTTATTCTTTCTTCAGTTTTAAGCACAAGCTCATATTTGCTGGTTTTTTGTCGGAATTATGGGACATGAATGTTCTTCTTTATGACTTGTTGATTGAATTTAACTACGAAAATTTGCTTAAGCCCATCTGGACCTTTAAACACAAGCAATAGTGAAGTTCACTCTAAGGTTGAATTTAGATTGATTTCTAACGCAGTATTGACAATTTTTAATATGCGATGCTCTCATCTCCATACTCTACTAAAATAACCTTTCTCTAGATGTCAAATATGCTGAAGTTCAATTGATGATATCCAACCAAACAAAATGCATCTTTTGGATTGTTGTTTGCTGGATCGATAGCCACATAACCAAATGCTTAAAGCAAATTACCAGTATCCTTTAATTTTCATTGATCAAAATGTGTTCCTTGATCTGTTATTTTTTCCTATGAACATAAGCAGGAATGCAATCTCACCCTGGACCCCCACTTACTTAGAGAAAAAAATCTGTTTGATAAATTAAATGCTAATATCTAACAATGAAGTTGGTAGACAACAACTCAGGACAATTAAGAAAAATTGTTGGTAGCAATGAACATTGAGGTCTCAAATTTTATTTTTCTCTTTCAACAATCTTCTGAGATGAGAAGCTTGAGTTCTGGACCAATACAATAGTTGTTCATGTCCAAATCCTGAAAGTACGCACATGACGTGTTTCCTGTTAGCCGTGTGGATCTTCCATTCCTTCTAGTAAGTCATTTATTGAAATGCATTTGATGAAGTTGCACATTGTAAAAGATTGATGTGGCTGCATATTTTCTCTTGAGAATAATTAACATTCTATATGCTGCATAATATGATTTATAAATCTGCTTTTACAAACTTAACTTGGTAACATTGATCACATGGCATATGCTTTGAGCACTGTACTTTGAGGTTTTCTATTCTGTGCTCAAAAGGCATAGATTAGGACCAATAAAAATGTCCTATCCAATCATCAAAAACTTCGAAAATTTTAACTACTGCATTAAGTATAGCCAGTTCTTCTTAAAATCATGAAACTAATTGATGCGGACATCATTGGACCCATTAAGATATATTTTATCGTTGTTGGACCTTATCATTTATGTTTTCTATTTATTATTGTTATTAGGCTTGTATTAGTGGGTTAACCTAAACCTGTTAGGATTTCGCTATTTATTGGTTTTTTTTATTGTTAGTAAGATAGTTGATGACTGATTAATAAAATTGAGTTTGGCTTGACCATGTTTTCCTCGTTCCCCTTTTCTTCTTCTTGGCTTTTTCTCTCCTTCTTCTTGCTTCTTTGTTCTCTGTTCAAGCTTTAATTCCTTGGTTGATAATAGTTTTTCTTTTGATTCTACATCACTAATTCTTCACGATTTACTTGAGGAGATAAGCACTCTTGAAATTAAAATCAAATGACACTTTCTCTGGATGTTTTCTTTCTATTCATTAGTCTCTGGTGCCTTTTTTAAAAAAAAATTAAAATATTTGGGAGTCATCATACTCGAAATTAGTTGTTACTATCTTGAACCATGATTAAATTTATTTTCAAAAAACTTCTTGAATGCAATCATAATGGAAGCAATTCATAATTCATTTGGGTGTTATGATGAGTCCTCGCAGATGGAAATACTGGGGTACTATTATCTTTCTATAGTCTCTCAATTCCGTTACTCAATTTTCTAGCACACTATAATCGCCATTCCTGCACACCATTCCCACTTAAATACTAGCTTAAAGACATAAAAGGGTGTAGTCAACGCCCCTAACCAGAAGGGTAATTCATATTGGAAAGGTTTTCATCTATCCAGTGTTCCATCCATTTTAGGTTCTACTTTACAGGCAGATGCAAGAATTGGAAACCAATCATTGACTCCCTATTGTGGGGTGAATGGAGTTGGTTGTGAATTCAAAACGTTTTTGTTATTTTCCATGTGGTTTGATTGTGTTGTATCGATTGAAATCTAAATTTTAATTTTAATCAAACTTAACAATTAATTTTAATAACATATTTCATGGAACCGATAAATGTTTAACGTTTATCAAAATTTACTAAAAACTTGATTTTAATCTCTACCAAACAGAGGCAAAATCAAGATAAATTTGAATTTCGATAACATGCTAATTTAAAAATTCTCCGACGATCATACGCTAATCGAATCTAAAAATTGCTTATGTTATCCTAAAGCTTATTTCGAGAACTACAATATAGGCATATCGAATAGTTCAAACGGATATCGAAAATAATAAAAAATACGTTAAACGAGTATTAAAGAAAGACATTTAACTCGCATTTAAAAAAATCAACTATTTAATTAACATTTATTATTTTTTGCGACACAAATTTTTCAATGTGATTTTCATCATTTTATGGAATATGACATCAAAAATTTTCAAAATTTTACATCCGAAAAAGTCATATCGAATGTAAATTCTTGATTGCAAAAACACACGGGGTACGATTTTTTTGGACATAAATTTTTTATTCTAAAATTTCTTTGTAAATTCGATTGTACCCCCTAACTTTAAAGTCTTGCGTCCACTCCTGAATAGAATACAAGAAATCTCAAAGCAAGTGGGCAACCAAATGGTATTTTCTCTCACTAGGCTTGAGTCTTGAGAGCACCTCTCTCTAAGACACTTGACTAACTGAGAATGGTGCCATGTATTAATCTTATTAATTAAGTAATTAAACCCCATTAATCTCCATTAATCCTTCTATAATCCCCTTTCTTGATTACCAATTCCGTCTTATATACACGTGTAGTTCAGCTTGCATTTTCCCAATTTTGTTGCCAAAATACCGAGTTTTGGGGGAGTTTGAGGAGGCAGCGTCTGTTTTGGAATGGACAATTAAAGTGCAAGAGGTGTCGAGGGGTGGAAAATAATGGTTTAAGGCTTGGGATTGGGGGTGGTACATAAAGAAAATTTGGGTATAGTTTGTAAAAAGTTAAAAAGTTTGGATACCAAAATTACAATTACTACATTTTTATTTTGACATTTTTACTGTTTTTAACGAAAAATCTGACGGTAGGGGGTTTCAGCATAAAAGGTTTTAAATATGGAGTTTTCTGTGATTTTCAATGGGTAGGGATTATATCTCAAATGAAAATATTTTTAGGGGATTTTCCTATATTAATCCTATTTAATTAAAATTAGAAGAAGGTACCAAAACGAGAATACTGCTAGGCCAGGTGTCACGGGCTGCAGCTGTGCTTAAGCCCCGTGTTGTAAATATTCATTTAATTCATAAAATAGATGGAAAATAGAAAAGAAAAAGTATGATTCTAGAGCCAAATAACGTCTACTCCCGTTATTTGGGTTTTTGTTCCGCGGTCTATTATAGGGGGTATTGGTCTTTCAAAACTATTTCAAGTTTACTAGTGTTTTCCCCCCTGCACTAGCCATTTGTAATTTCCTGCTTTCGTCTATTGTAATGTCTTGTTTTCTAACAATCAATGAAGATGTTATTTCAATTGTGTTCAGTTTCATGTTGCTCGTTTTCTTAAAATTGTAATCAAAATTTACTTTCGTCCCGACGCGACCGAGGAATAGGCGGAAGGTAGTCTAGCGGAGCAGACTACTGCCGCACGGTGTCCCTTTCTGTGTGAAGAAAAGGTTACCCGTGAAAGTTGGTATCAGAGCTGCGGTTCAAGATCTCGTTAAGAAAGCGATGGAAACTGACCCAATTTCCTCGAACACCACGGAGGTGGTTGATGTTCAAAAGAGGAACACCCGACAGCGTTTGGAGGCGCTAGAGGTGACGAACACTAGGTTGTGTTTTGCCATGGAGAACCTCGGGGATAAGGCCGAGGCGGCACAGACGGAAACTCAGGAATTACGCATCCAACTGGATGAATGCCAAGAGGCATGCGCAGCTATGACTGAAGCTGTCGCGATCATACCTGATCTGCAGGATGAGATGGGAGCGTTGAGAACTCAGTTACTAGTTCTCCAGCGCGCGATTGGCAACGGACAGACCATCGCACATGAGCCAGTGCATAGGCTCAGAATTCCAGAACCGTGTGCATACGGAGGTGCACGCGATGCTAAAGAAGTCGAGAACTTCTTGTTCGATATGGAACAATACTTTCTAGCGGCGTCGATCAGGGACGAAGCGAGAAAGGTCACTACAGCTACCATGTATCTGAGTGGAGATGCAAAGCTATGGTGGCGAACGAAGTATGTTGACATTCAAGCCAACAGAATTCGGATAGATTCTTGGGATCTGCTCAAGGAAGCTATCAGATCTCAGTTCTTCCCAGAGAACGTGGAATATGAGGCACGTCGGGCCTTACGGGAACTGAGACACACAAGCTCCATCAGGGAGTATGTGAAGGCCTTCTCGGGGCATATGCTGAATATCAGAGATATGTCAGAGAAGGATAAGCTGTTCACCTTCATGGAAGGTTTGAAACCGTGGATGCGCACGGAACTTCAGAGACAGAAGGTCACTGATTTAAGCACGGCTATGGGAGCAGCCGAATGTGCAAGCGACTATCAACCCGAGTCGAGAGAGGATCGACCTCCGGGAAATAGTCGGTCTGTTCAAGGTGGAATGAGACCTTACAGACCCAGCTCGAACTCAAATGGGGGAGAGCGTTACTCTCAGAATAGGGGAGGATCCTATCGAGGCAACCGCCAGAGTAACTCACCGAGAAAACATCACGGCCGTCAAGGAAATCATAACGGCAGTTCCAGTTCTGACTGGAATCATGGGAAAGCAAAGGAGGGCAGATCTGATGTCGCTCCTAGATTGAAATGCTTCCTATGTGAAGGACCTCACCGGGTGGCTGAGTGTCCTCAGAAACGGATGTTGAATGCATACTGTCAACTAGCAATTGGGGGCTCAAGTTCGAAGCAAGATACCCCACAAGTTAGCTGCCGTAGTGCCACTGACTCCGAAGGAGACGAGGATGTAATTGGTGCACTCTCGTACTCGTGCAATACACTATTGCACCGAGATACTAATAGGGACGTCGGTCCCTCAAGAGAGCCGAAGATTGAAGAATCGAAGGCTCGCACTTGCAAGGCTAAAGGTCTAATGTACATTGATGTGAGGATCAATGGAAAGCCAATCAGGGCTATGGTGGACACTGGTGCCACGCACAATTACCTCGCAAGTTCCGAAGTAGAGCGGCTCGGACTTGCTCTGGAGAGAGGTAAGGGGAAAGTCAAAGCGATCAACTCTGTTGCTCAACCAATAGCGGGAATAGCACAATCGGTGCCGATCAAAGTAGGTCCGTTCGAAGGAAGGACAAATTTGTCGGTAGTTCAGATGGATGACTTCAAGCTGATTCTCGGATTGGAGTATCTGCGGGATACAAAGACAGCAGTGTTGCCGCATTCTGACTCACTTATAATGATGGGGAGCAAACCATTTATTATTCCCACACAGTTTGGGAAAGCTGGCGAGAAAGGGGTCTCAGCCATGCAACACGGTAAGGGTTTCAAGAGGAATGAACCCTTATTCTTATGTTCTCTTCGAACAGAGGAAATCGAAGAGACAACTGGCTCAGTGGAGCCCCATTCCATCCTGAATGAATCCGTCGAAAGTGGATCGACGAACTACATCAGTAGATTGCCAAGAGTTGAAGACTTTGGCACTTTCATCATCGGGATGGATTGTTCATCTAAAGAGACAACGTTCAACACAGCGCCCAAGTATGTATCAGTCGAAGAGACAGCTCAACTCTTCTTCAAGCCTATTGTCAAATACAAGGGATCGCCTATCGTCAATGATCGAGACTATCGATTCATTGGCACATTTTGGACCAAGTTGTTCAAACTTCTTGGTTCAACTTTGAGCACAAATGCTACCATTCACCGAAGATCAGACGGACAGACAAAGCAGTTCAATTCTAGGCTGGGAGACTATTTTCAGCACTTTACCTCTGCTTCGCATGAAATTCGGGTGAAACTCTCGGGTGTGGCTCAGATGTATTCCAATGTTCAAAAGAGCTCTTCTCCAGACAAGAGTCCTTTTGAAATTTCTACTGGCCAACAACCGTTACTCCTCCATACTGCAGACACCGATCAGAAACAGTACATGAAGTCTGCAGATTTGAAGCAACCAGTTCTTAAAGTGAAACTATCAGAAACAGAAGTTGCTGAAGAGATTTTTGGCTACCAGACTACTCAACCTTCAAGAAGATATCTTCAAGAGTACTTGGTCAAATGGAGCGGATGCAACAGCGAGAAGAATACTCAACGGCTCCGAGGACATCGCCAAATCAAGTGGGGGAGAATGTCACGGGCTGCAGCTGTGCTTAAGCCCCGTGTTGTAAATATTCATTTAATTCATAAAATAGATGGAAAATAGAAAAGAAAAAGTATGATTCTAGAGCCAAATAACGTCTACTCCCGTTATTTGGGTTTTTGTTCCGCGGTCTATTATAGGGGGTATTGGTCTTTCAAAACTATTTCAAGCTTACTAGTGTTTTCCCCCTGCACTAGCCATTTGTAATTTCCTGCTTTCGTCTCTTGTAATGTCTTGCTTTCTAGCAATCAATGAAGATGTTATTTCAATTGTGTTCAGTTTCATGTTGCTCGTTTTCTTAAAATTGTAATCAAAATTTACTTTCGTCCCGACGCGACCGAGGAATAGGCGGAAGGTAGTCTAGCGGAGCAGACTACTGCCGCACGGTGTCCCTTTCTGTGTGAAGAAAAGGTTACCCGTGAAACCAGGGCACATGGGACCTAACCATCCATGGGTGCCACATGGCCATATAGCAGCTCTCTAGAGTTGGGACTTGTACAAAGTTCTTAAAAGAAAATTGCAAGGAGTACTTGATATATTCACAACAATTTGTCTTTGATACCATAAAACATCGAAAAATGAATGTTTGATAAGTTAATAATCTCACTTAAATAATAAGATTTTTCGATTTCAACTTGAACCAGTGTACTAAAATGCTATTTGGTTTGGATTAATATGCATTTAAAATTTCAAGTCAAAATCAACAATTAATTTTAACCACACATTCTATAAGACTAACAACTTTTCAACAACACATTTAATTAATTTTTATCAAAATATATTAAAATTTTGATTTTAATCTCTACCAATCTGTGGCTAAATTAATAACCTCGTTAAATGCATAAGATAATATTTTTTTGATATATTTTAAGGCCTAACAAATATATAAAACAATAAATGCTTAAATTCATAAAAAGTAAATACTAATACAAATTAACAAACTTAATTTGACAATATATTTTTTTCAATTTGTCTCTTTTTCAAAATATACATCTAAAGTCTTTTGTTTCTTTGTTTGTACCAAAATCAAACTCAACTTCATTCTTACTTTTTTGTAATGCGCATACTACTTTTGACATATTTTTTTTTTTCATTTTGTATAAATTAATTATGTAAGTTTATGACTGCTTGAAATGCATCTTTTGAAGAAACAATTAGTAAAACACAATTGTCATCTAGATCATAATCATCATTAATGGGTGTATTGAGTACCACTTGAATAATATATGCATCAGTATGAGATTTCATCATCGCATCATTTTCACTAGAATGGTTTGAAAGGTGTTCGTCATTTCTCACATTTCTATAGCGGAAACCAAAAATAACTTCACACAATCCGTTGATTCCTTTATTTTCATTGACTTTTGGTTCAACATTAGTATCTTCATTTGACTAAATCTTGCAATTTCTTTTAATTTATTTCAAATGAAAAGTCATAGTAGAAAAAATGTATAAAATTTGAAATAATTGGAGATCTTAAGTTAAAACTAGTTACTGTAAAAATTTTATTTCATGTACGATCGAATGATTAATATTTTAAGTTATTTTGAAGCCATGGTCATTAATAATAATTTTATAGAAAAATATAATACTCCTCTAAAATAATAATTTTTCTTAGTCCCAACATTATTATTCAGCCAAAAAATTCATTAAAATTGAGCAAAAAGGACTTATTTGTCCGTCGTATTTTTAAATAAACAAAAATAATATTAAATAATTGTTCCTCGTTAAAGCACACTCACATGATGTTGGAAGAAAATCATGATTAAGAAGATTTGCCAGATAGCAAAATGTTAAATATAAGAATATGATGAAAAAGGTAATGATCTAAATGTGATAATTAATAAAGATTTAAGACATTCAGTTCTTGTTTTGTTGGAGATTAAAATTAAATTTTTAGTAGATTTTGATAGAAGTTGATGAAACGTGTTGTTGAAAAGTTGTTGATCAATGAAATGTGTAGTTAAAATTAATTATTGATTTGAACTTTAATTAAAATCTTTATTTTAATTTCTACCAAACATGGTTTTAATGTAATTAAAATGTAGTATATTTATAAAAATATATAGTGTGAAATAACCACCTTTAATAAAAATTTGTGGTTTTTGATAAATGTGGGTTATTTGCGGACATCGAGGAAAACAATTGCTCACAGAAACTAAAATATTTGAGATGGAAAATCATAATCATCCAAGTCCAGGGAGAAAATGTCAAAATGTGAAAAGGCAATTGAATGAAATTCTTTGGTATTATCATATGCCTAAATGATCTTTTGACAACATTTTAATAAATGAATGTTGTCATTGATATTAATAAATGAGTTTTGACAACGTTTTTTAGAAAGATGTTGCGGTAGACACATTTTGCAACGTTTATCAAACGTTGCTGAAAGTCACATTTAGCAACGTTTATCAAACGTTGCAAAAAGTTTTACCTTTCGCAACGTTTGATAAACGTTGCTAAATGTGACTTTCAGCAACGTTTGATAAACATTGTGAAATGTGACTTTTAGCAACGTTTATCAAACGTTGTAAAAAGGTTTAAACGTTGCGAAAGGGGACTTTGAGCGATGTTGAAAAGTTTTTTTCTTTCTCCAATATAAAACGAAAAAAATCGAATCCTCTCTCATTTCTTCACATTTCAGTCTCGACCTCGGGGCGCTCTCTCCCCCGTCTCAAACTCCCACCGGCCACCACCACCACCACTCCATTCCACCGCAAAATACATCCTCATTTCTTCTCTCCTCTCTCCCGTCTCCCACCCGCAGGCCGAGACTCCACTCCCACACCATACACGTTCTGTTTTCGAGCTCCGCCCGTTCCAACTCCCGTCGCCGGTCGCCCTGCTCATCTGATGAGGTAAGTTTCGGTTTTTCTCACTGTGTGACTGTGACTGTGTCTGTGTTTTTTTATTTAGGATTTAGGATTTTCTAATTAGGGATTTTGATGACTATTGGTATTTTGATTCAAGATGCCGGGAAAAATATTGGGTTTAATCGGAGGATGGGAAGAAATTTATAGCGTTTTTGTTTGGTCTGAGTGGGGAGCTAGCTAAGGATGTGTTTGCTATGATGAAGTCACATATTCCATTTGGGCGTAAATCAATGCTTGAGGGGTATGGCGAGATTATATTTAGAGCATGGAAGACAGTTGAAGGTGAATGCAAGGATGAGATTGAGAATGTATTTCTACAAGAGTTGGTTGATGGTGCCGTACGTGCCAGGCTAGAGGCATTTTCTGCATCCATTAGGAAAGTTTTAAGGGGGTTTGTTAATCAGCGGACTGTAGAGGGATTCAGTGCAGTCTAATTTCAAGGTAAATGTAGATTAGTTCAAAATTCTAGAATTGATAAGAAACTGAATGATGAAATTTCCCAGTGGAAGCTAATGACTTAGAGCATGTTTGGCTAAGATTAACAGTAACTAAAACTTAATTTTAAGTAAAGTTTTGTTTGCAGACATGGATACAAATTTGTTATATTCCTCATCATTAAGATGGATTTTCCATTTTGGTTAATAAAAGAAATCATGTGTCAGCTTTATGTTGTTTTTCTTCTGGCTTTTAACCAAAGGTTTCAGTTTTGCAAATCTTATGTTATGCTGTGTATCGACTGTGAGCTAAATCTTACTGTAAATTTGCTAATGAGTTACTATTAAAATGATTGTGTCTTCATGTTTTTCTGCATTCTGCCAGATGCCAAGAGGTTGATAGGTAGGAGATTTATTGATGCCTCTGTGCAGAGTGACATCACATTGTGGCCCTTCAAAGTTATCTCTAGACCAGGTGATAAACGAAAGATAGTTATATTAGTAAGCAATTTTAATTCATGCTGTCACTATGCAAAACAGCTGAGTAGATCTTCTTCTAAGGTCTTGCATCTTTAAGCTTTTATTTCTTTAGTTATTTGATTTTCATTTTATACGTTTCAATATGTGTTTTGATACCAGGTTGAAAGAATGAAGAAATCCAATTAAAGGGGATAAAATAGCTCACAACCTAGCAAACACCTTGGGATACATAATATCACCATCCAAAGGAGCCAGACAAGGGATACAGGTGGCGATGCGTGGAGGTCAAGCTATGAGCTAGACGAGCTTAGACATATGCGTAAAAAAACGTAAAAAAACGTTTTCTTATTTTAATATTATTTTAATTTTTAATCAATTAAAAATAATATTTACTAAACATTTAAAATATCAAGAATTTATTTTCCTCAAAAAGGTGGAAAATTTGAAAAGTTGGAAAATATTTTTCTGGGAAAATTTTGTCAATAAAACATTACAAAAGTTAGAAAATGGAAAATAATTTCCATTTTTCATGAAAAATAGATCGTTTCAAATGGACCCTAATTATTCGGATTAACGGCTAAAGAATTTATATAATAAGAATGTTGAGCGTGAATTCTAATTTTCGTCTAAGAATATTTTAATCTATTAAAGCTACTTCTAATTATATACCTGTTTTTTTTCGTAATATTAGAACATTTTGTAAACGTGAAAAGCAACATTTCTGTGGCAAAACAGCAAGACTAACCCATTTTGAACAGTCACAAGATACGGCCCCACACCCTCTGAAGTGAATAGTTTTAAATGTATATTCTTTGGTCGACATTATTTTTTACATTCCTTTTGTTTTTTTTGAAAAATATGGGCGAAAAAACTATTTTGTCTAAAATGTTCGATGATATTTTGTCAGGTGGCACAGTATAAAGAAAGATGTAAAACATAGTGTACATGTAGATATGACTATTCATTATGATTCTGTAACACCCATGAATTATGAAAAATGTTACTTGTACATCAAGAATTGTACATAATGGTGTACAATCTACTCACATGGGAGTATGATCCACTTGTATAAAATATTTTTATATTCAAGCGGGTCACTCCTATGTATACCTTGATGTACCGATAGCAAAATCGATGAATTATTGTGCCAAACAAGATGCCGACCTGTGTGCGCACAGATTAGCTTACACGTAGAAAGCTAGACGAATCAAAACTCATAAATGACGGTGGAAAGTTAGAGAGATAGAAGGTGAGCTCTAGAGAGAGAAATGGCTTCTACAGATGCCTGACCATGGCTACTGGAAAATGGCAACGTCAGATGCCTGACCATGGAAATGAAGCATGTCCATGTTTGGACGGCGCATAACATGCCTTCTTCTTCTCTGCGCAAGAAATCGGACCTAAACCTTGTTTCCAAAGTTCGACAAGGGTTACTCCGAAACATTTTGGTTAATCTGCAAGAGGTTTTGTTGGGAACAAAGCTATCGATTCTGTTTCTGGCAATTCCTTTTGCTGTTGCGGCTGAGTGTAAAAATTTTGGAAGAGTGAGTATCTTTGGTTGATTACTCAACAGTAAACTTTTCCTCGTCTGACCATAAATGAAGAATTTGATTGGGAATTTCAGTTTAAAAATAAAAAAATCTGTAAACTTCTAGCCTTGATGCATTTATTATTATTTCTCAATTATTCATTATTATTTTTATTTTTTTTAACAGCCATGGGTGTTCGCATTGAGTTTACTTGGACTCACTCCGCTTGCTGAACGTGTCAGCTTTTTGACAGAGTAAGAATTTTATAATTAAATTTTCAATCTTCTTCAATAGTAATACGATCAGGATCTAACAATTATTCTATACATCTTTTGATTCTTAATAATTTATACAGACAAATCGCTTTCTACACAGGTCCAACAGGTAATCCATGTTTCATACATTATTTTTTATCTTTTTAGGGAAAAAAATGAAATCAGTTCAAATTTGATAGAGACAATAGGACGTGTTATACATTCCTTTAGGGGGTTTTCCCTTTGTACAGAACCTCCATGAGGCGTGGGACTCACTTCAATGGAAAAAAAAAAAAAAAAAATTACCCACCCCCAGAGAGAGAGAGAGAGAGAGGGTGGGGGGTTGGGTTCTGTGAGAACCCTGTACATGCAGCTCAACTCTTACTTTAGTGAGTGGGCCAGTGGCATCACCATATATTTATAATTGTCTGTGATTCAGAATAATGGAAGAATCTTAAAACAAATGAATAGCTGGATAATCCAATACTATTGTGTTGATGCAACATTGATTGGTTTTTTTTTACTGGGCCGCAATTACTCAATCTATTACAGTAGCAATATGAAAATTGCTTAATCTAGATTCTCGGGGGGAATAAAGCTTAGTTCGGGGTCGTATTACTCCATTGCGGTTTCCAAATCCTTTTCTTGATTCAGTTTCTTGTTGCGGAATTTTTGCAGTTGGAGGGCTTCTAAATGCTACATGTGGAAATGCTACAGAGCTGATAATATCCATATTTGCTCTAATCCATCAAAAAGTAGATGTAGTGAAATACAGTCTACTTGGTTCCATACTTTTGAACATTCTTTTGGTTCTTGGAACCTCTCTTTTTTGTGGTGGAATTGCGAATCTCGGAAAGGAACAGAAGTTTGATAGAGTAAGACTTTCTACTTCCATTAATTGCTCAAATTTCTAGTCTAAAAAATGGAATTCCTGATTAATTATCTGATATATTTAGCGGGGTGTTGAACTGTAACAGAAACAAGTGGACGTGAATGTGCTCCTTTTGTTGCTGGGATTGCTTTGCCATGTTTTGCCCTTGATGCTTCGATATGCTGGAAATGCGTCCGAGTTGACAGGGACTGAAACTCTTGTGCTGTCAAGAGCTAGTTGTATTGTGATGCTGATTGCATACATTTCTTACCTTGTTTTCCAGCTATGCTCTCATCGGAAACTATTTGAAGCTTCCCAGGTGATTGATTCATTTTGAAAATTTTCCCCTTTTAAAAGGTTATCCTATTAAACTTGTGTTGCTGTGTTAGGCCATTTAAAATGTCCATTTGGTAGGGTGGACTGTACGGAACTTGGCATTATTAAAAAGGAAAAAGTTGATTAATTATGTATGCTTTAGTCTATGTTCCACACATGAGAAAACTACCTAAACAGAACCTAATTAGCACTAATCTTTTGCAGTATGATTAAAAAAACTTATCTTGTTGGCAATTATCAGGATGACGAAGGAGATAGTGATGTTGTATCTGATGAATCAGCCGTGATTGGATCCTGGAGTGCATTTGTTTGGCTAGTTCTAATGACAGGTGTTATAGCCCTACTGTCGGAATATGTTGTGGGCACAATTGAGGTGAACTTTCAGCATAAAATCATCAAAAGCTGAACGATTCATAAGAATTTGAAATTTTGTATTGGGATCTAATAATTTCATATTTTTTTGGGCATTTCCTGCAACAGGCTGCATCAGACTCTTGGGGATTATCCGTCCGTTTCATCAGTGTAATTTTGCTACCAATTGTTGGAAATGCAGCAGAACATGCTGGGGCTGTCATATTTGCCTTTAAGAACAAGCTGGTATGTCATGGGCCGTTTTTTTTTTTTTTTTTTAATGGAAGAACAATTTGAAGACAATTCTAGCTGATATTGAGCCCTTGTTTGTCTACCATTATTGAACTAAGAATGATGTAATGAATAGTATTTTTTGGAGAATGTGTGGTTGAAATTTAAAGTAACTTTATTGGTTTGTGTGTTGAATATTTTATTGGGTGAATTTGTGGTGGATATTGTTTACTGTAACAAACAGAGGTTGAAAAAATGGTAGACAAACAAGGGCTGAATATCTCTTCGTATGAATGAAGATATTCTTGAAAGTGAAATACTTGAAAAGCAAAAAAAAGCCCTGTCATTCTTTATTTTTTGTCTCTTTCTTCGTTATATCCACTTACTATTTTTTGAACAGGATATTTCTTTGGGTGTAGCACTGGGTTCGGCTACTCAAATTTCCATGTTCGTGGTAAGAACTTTAACCATAAATTACGTTCTTGAGGAAGATTGGTTTGCTTGTTGATGATTAAAGATTAGTCGTGTGTCTAATTATTTATGAAGTAATCAGATTCCATTAAGCATAATTGTGGCGTGGATAACCGGTATCAACATGAATCTCGACTTCGATCTCCTTGAAACCAGTTGTCTTGCTCTATCAATAATCGTCACAGCATTCGCTTTACAGGTAATTAATCGGTAATTAATCTTTATACGAGGAAATTATAAAACTGGATTTTACAAAGTGACAAGTTTTAAGCTTTTAGAGATGAATTACGACATGTGAAATCGTCCATTTATATCCTCAATATTAATATGTGCACGAATCTTGCAGGATGGAACATCTCATTACCTTAAAGGACTAGTTCTTCTGCTATGTTACCTAGTTATTGGGGCTTGCTTTTTCATTTTCAGAACTCCAAATAGTAAGCATCAACCCTAAAATTCACTATGTAATCCAGAACTAAATTTTTTATACCAAAGTAATTATGTATTTTCTTGAATCTATTTGCAGATCATGCTGACAGTGTCAACATAAGTTTCAGATCATCCAATGAAAGAATCATAGGAGTTTGATCAATGGTACATAAATCAGTCGAGTGTTCTTTACATGATGTATGTAATGACGAATAATACTTCATTAACGTATAAGTATGAATTCAATACAGATGGTTGTTACAGATTTGGTTCCATGAAATGTTCAAACAGATTGCATGCATTTGTTATTTTTTCACTGGGCACAAGTGGAGATTTCTTTCTGTTTACATTTCATTTAATTACGAGTAAATATGAGCTGTTATAGTTGTGACTGAAGTTTTTATCAAATTATATACAGTTTGTTTCACTGTTCTGAGCTTTTTTATTGATCAGCCAATTAGTGAACTAGCTCGACTAGGAAAAGTATTGATAATTCCATATAATTTATTTTATTGAGATTCTTATCAATGTGAAAATTCTTCTATAAATATACCATGAGTTGGGATGTCAAAGCTAAAATTGCGGGATCTCCTATAAATGCAGGAGCTTATAGCACTAATATGCAGGGATGGCATTCTTCCCTCAAGGTCATCATGTAAAAAGGAAAAGTGTCGTAAGAGGTAACAAATAAGTTCTCATATTTCTAGAGTGGAATTCTATGGTTCACACTGGGAATTACTAGACTCGAGAGTACCCAATTCCATAGGACTAGACTTCCTTATCTAGGAGTCTAAAAATGTTTTTGTCTTCATTAGTGAATGTTGTATATGTGATCTAAATTTCGATATTGGTTTGTGTTTCAATTAAAAACGAAGTTAAAGAGGGATCAAAGTTGAC
This sequence comes from Fraxinus excelsior, assembly GCA_019097785.1. NCBI lineage: Eukaryota > Viridiplantae > Streptophyta > Magnoliopsida > Lamiales > Oleaceae > Fraxinus > Fraxinus excelsior. Next base: position 2,052,999 of record CM032641.1, on the reverse strand, counting down.
AATTGGAAGTTTGGAGCAGCAATTGGATGCTTGAGTGCCCAAATGAGGCGCCTAGAGACGGATTTTGGGATCGAAATCATTCGTAGTGTCGGGCTGTCGCCCGCTTGACGCTAGACTACCGCTCGCTAGATGCAAGGTTGCCGCATATTTGGAAAAGTTTTGTTTCTATTTATTTGGCTCATTTTTTATCATCTTTCCATTTAAAATATATTCTTTTGGGTCATATATATACTCCACGAATCGAGCGAAGGGCTTATTTGGAAAAGTTTTGTATTCGTTATTTGGCTTTTTTTTTTTCCTCTTTTCATCTAAAACATATTCTTTTGAGTCATATATATATTTTGTTGGGATTGATACCACCTGTTGTGACACCAAAACAATAAAGTATTTGATCAAGAACAAAAGAATAAAAGAAATATGGAGAAGAATTACGAGATTTTATTGACTCAAGAAAATAATGAAGAAGAAAGAAAAATTACAATGATCTTAAAGGCTAGTAATCATAAATCTCATTCATTAAATCCTAGAGAAAAGTCTAGTATATTTTATTGAGTACATGTAGGGCAACGTCCAAACCTTAATAGGTAAGTTGTAGTTGAAGTCGAATACCAAAAAACGTGTTAAAAGTGCGAAAAAGGGCTTGGGCCAAATAATACCGTCGCTCGAGCGACAGGTGGGCAACAGGGTGGTGACAAGCCTTGGGTTGTTTTTTGTGTACCTTGCTAAGCGTCCAGCTAGTGCCAGGCTAGCGAAAATGCGCCGACTTTTCTTCCCAGTCCATAATTTCAACCCCTTCAAGTCAAGTACAAATTTCAACTTTCAATGAGCTTCCAAAATAGAATTTCAACTTGACATAAGACTCCAATAACATTCCAACTTTAATTCTTCTAGACTTGTACTTCAATTAGAATTATTTAATTACTTCAAACAATTCAACAAAGAAATTCGGATCACTCAAATTCCAACAATCTCCATTTTGACACGAATTCCACCAAGGAATGAGCTAGCTTCTTCAATAATAACCCCAAAAAAACAATTTCTTCAATAAAACACAAAATACTTCACATCTTCCAATGAATCCAAGCACTCCACTAAAAAGTAGAATTACCTTAGATTCTCAAAAAACCATAATGATTTTAAATTACCCAAAATGGACTGTAACACACTCCAAAACAGAATCAATACCAAATGCTTTTACAGAAGGCCATTTGCTAGATTCTACACCTTTCACTCTACTTAAAGCATGCTTAACAAAATCAGCATTCACATACTTTGTTCTACTGAATCTGTCTCTAGCATCTGAATACAATGACACCGCAGGTGATGGTGACAAAGCGACATTATTCATGTCTTCTGAACTTCACTGAGTAGTATTTTTCAAATCGGACCCTTTTATGAGCCTAAATGTATTGTACCAAACTGAATGTCCACCACGTTACTGAACATGTGCTGATCGACTCTTCTAGATTCTACACGACCCTACAAGATGTATAATTGGGACATTTTATGTCCCTCCAATACAAAATGCGCACCCTTACAAACTTTCAAGGCTCTACCTCCACCAAAGAACTCATAATCTTTTAAATTAAGAATAGACAACGAGATGAGATTCTTTTTCAAATTTGGAACATGTCGAACCTAGCCAAGTGTTTTAATTGTCCCATCCAAAAGCTTTAATCTGACGTACCAATTCCAACAACCCGACAAGATGCGTTATTTCCGATAGCCACGATACATTTGGAAACAGTTTCATATATAGTAAATAAGTCCTTATTATGACATATATGAAACACACGTGTTGAATCAAGAATCAATCCTCTTCCGATTTAGACTCTATGTCAGAAATAGTTAAGAGATTTCCATTACTTACAACATTCTACGCGAGGTCTGCTTTGCTTGAAGTATTTGAATGTCTACTTGCAGCCATAATTTTTTTATTCTACAATTTGTAGCAATCCTTCAAGTGCTCCTTCTTTTTATGCAATGGCCCACCGGTTGAATAACTAACTCATTGACTAGCTCCATTGTCCGAATTTGTGTCTCAGTCGAGTCTGACAACTATTCCCGAAGCTGATGCCTTTTTTTAGTCTTAAAACCTAGAGAAGTTGCAACACAAGTCCCCAGGTTTTGTAAAACCATTTAAAATGGACCCCGGGTCTCGATTTCATCCTCTTTTTGCAGCTAAGTCTCTAGATAATTGCACATCAGGTCTCTTGACCTATCTTGTACAATTTGATCCTCAGATCTTGACTTTAATTTCAATCATGCCCTTCAAAAATTACAAAACAGGTCCTCAAAATTTCTGACCTCTACATTTTAGTCCCAAAATTCATAATTCTATATGCTTTTGGCCCATTTTCCCTAGTTCTCTTTCTATTTAAGATGTGTGATCTATAAAAACCAAAACTACCCAATTGTGAGTCGATATCCGCTCATTTCATCAATAATAAGTATATTTAGGTATTAAATAAGTGTGCAAAAACACATTTATCATTTATGTCTCTTATTTTTGCATCCTCCGTTTGTAAATCTTTTTTCCCTTTTATTGGAATCTTTTTCCTTTTCTTTTTGGTTCGAAGGGATCTTTTAATGTATTACAGTTTAGATTATTTTTTTTAACATAATTCCTTCTACATTTTATTCACAGCATAAGACTTACAACATTCGACTATGTCAAGCGCCTGATCGCAACTAGTGAGAGAACTTCAAAAAATCCTGGAGGAGAATCATAAGAAACAAAATCAAACTACTTATTGCACCATCTAGATTATCATTTCCACAATTTTATTATTAGATTTATCACACATTTTTACAATTCTCACTTGTATTTATTTTGTAAGAAATGTGGGAGTGAGTTCTTATTAGTCATCCGAGGGCTTGGCTTTAAATTTTGTATAATAGTATGGTGTAGTGGGAGGGTAATTAGTTCGATTCCAGATCTTTACATATGCACTCTAAAACATATAAAGATTAATAAAAAAAGACCACTACACGAAAATAATATGTTTGTATTTTCTTTAGGCCATTCCTATAAACATGCAAAAGAATAACTTCACCACGTTTGATATAAAACAATACGGCATTAAACGATAGATAAGATTTAACATCTTTTTTTTTAATTACGTTCGATGCCATCTATAATGTATGCTTGCTCTACATCTAACTTGACCCCTTTATAGATAAGATTTCATAGCTTTAATAAAACCACGCATAAACAACTTTGTGGACAGTGGTGGCAAAAGAGCCCGTCAGTCAGAGCGGCTCGTGGCTTGACTCGAAAAATGAGATTTGACCCAAGTCCGAGGGTAGGTTGTGAGCCGCATGAGCACAAATACGGGTCCTCCCGTATGTGGACTCCTATGGCCCATCTTGCATAATTAAATTTTACTTTATAAATTTATGACATTTGTAAAATTCAACAACTTGCATAATTAATTTTGTAGTTTTTAAATTAATTATGTACTTTCTAAATTAATGATTAATTTTTCGTATATTCGAGTAAAAAATAAAACTAGATTAAATTTAAATGGTAAAGTAGCACAAAACCAAAACCAAAATCAAAATCATTTCCTCTTTATGTAACGAATATTTTTAGTTAATAATTTTCAATTAAAATTGGCGGAACAAGCGATCATGGAAACAAATAGAAAATCAAACGTATATATGATCATAATTAATTGTTTAATTACTGAAGAAATGGTAAAGTAGCAAAAAATCAGTAGGGGGGAAAAAAAACTTCAATGGTAATACAAAATTGAAATTCAATTGAAACCAAAACCTGCAACTAGGACTAGGCTTGAAAACCACTGTCCGAAAATCGACCCGGCCCGACCCCAAACGGGTCGAATTGGGTCGGTTTAGGGTTAAATACGGGTTAGGTCGGGTTTGGCCCCACAATCGACCCAACCCAGTGAAACCCTGTTGAGACCAACCAAGATCTGATACTGTAAAGCAGCCAAGGCGGAGGCGTGGTTCACAACACAAATGCCGCCTTCACAAATCGTGTCGAAATTGAAGGAGGTGGCTTCCATGGAGAGTTTCAGTGAAGAAAAAAGATGGACTGGGGAAATTGTAAGACAGCAAAGGGGGGAGAAAAGGGGAACTGACGATAGATTTTCACGCTTAAGGAAAGGGATCTCTGTGTGAATCAATTTTTTGGTGCCTTGCCAGATCTCACCAAATTTTCACGCTTAAGGAAATTGAGAATATGCTGGAATCAACTAAATGGGTTTCTCCCACAAAGTCTTGGGCAACCTTCGAAGTTTTAAACTTAGGTTACAATCATATTTCAGGATCATTGCCAGACTTGAAGGTACACTTGTCATTGATAGAACTATATCTCACCAGCAATCAATTTAAAAGGCTACCTGAAGGCATTTAGCAACATTCCAAGCTTGAAATTTTTCTCGCCGCTTCAAATTTGTTGGAAATTACAATCACTGAAGCCCAACTCTCTAACCTTGCCAACTTAAAACGCCTAGATTTATCCTTCAATATTCTGACTTTGAACTTGAGCTCTGACGGTAGCAAAATTAAGGCACGGGTGGGAATCTGAAGAGCTGACGATTGAATGAAAATTTGGAAGTTTTGGGGTTTAATGCAGTAGAGAAGCTGCAATGTAGGGGTATATCGGGTTGGGTCGGTTTTGGGTCAAACCCGACCCGACCCATTGCCCACCCCTACCTGCAAGATCGTGTTGAAGATTGAGGGATTTGTGGAAATGGCGGCATAAACAGCGATCTGCTTGCGGAGGATTTCAATTTGATCATCTGTCATCACCTTCACAAAAATTCCTCCATTATTAACTTCCTCTGCAACTTGTTGTACAATTTGTTGATTTTCCAATTCCATTATGAACTCCGATTCTCATTACACACTCAGAAAGTGCTATGTTTGAGGTAAACAGAGAAAGATAGTGGACGAATACAGAGAAAAAAGATCTTGACCATAGACTTTAAATTGTTTTATTTATGAGTTAATTGTTTTTATCATGAAACAGGATACTAACTAAAAAGGATCGATTGTTTAACATCCATTAGTTCCAAATGAAGATTTAATAGATACTATGATATTAACCATGCTAAAGACGCATAATTTTTTTCTAAATACAAAACTAAAAATGCTGAGAATTAAAAAATTATAAAGCTTCACCATAACATTTTGGTTAATATCTTGAAATTCTCAAAAACCTCACACTTTCAAGCCTCAATGCCAAGCTCGATTTCTCCAGTCGGCCCATTATGATTATTTGCAACAGCTTCATTCGAGTTGGTCCTTCCCCCACACCATTTAAACAACAAATAGAGGCCCATTCCCATCAGCATTAAGATAGTCGCAAGAGTAATTTTAACTGAAAGAGTGATATTGATGAGTGGTTGCTGGTTGGGCAAGTCCATAGCTCTATAAATCTAAACAAAAATCAAACGAAGTATAACTCGACTTGTTAATTATAATCAATCGTTAATTGTAGATCGTGAATTCATTATCACATAAGAAAAAGCTAAACACAACTCGTGCATGAAGAAGCTGTAAATCATCAAAATTTCTATAAATTTTCACTGACTAAGTATCTCGAATCAAGCATGGCTTCCAAGATAATATTTTCTCCCATGAAATAAATTAGCATGAATATGGACAGGATATGGTAGGGGGAGAAAATGTAATTATAAGATCATAAAAATAGGAGGAAAGAGCTTGCTTACCTGAATGTCGAGGAAAAGCTCTACAAAATTATCTCAAGATTAATTTTTGGTATTCACAACAAGCCTCAAACATTCTTTATATAGAGAGATTATTGCACCAGGCGATAATGAATTAGAAAATTAGATTTTTCTCAAACATCATTTCTGAAATGTAAGAAAATGACATTTAGAAATGTCATTTTCTTACATTTCAGAAATGATGTTTGAGAAAAATCTAATTTTCTAATTCATTAGAAATGTCATTTTCTTACATTTCAGAAATGATGTTTGAGAAAAATCTAATTTTCTAATTCATTATCGCCTGGTGCAATAAATGTCATTTTCTTACATTTTAGAACATGAAGGTAAAGATTTGGACTTGGCTTTGTTTCCTAAAATGACATTTTAGAAATGTCGTTTTGATAGCAAGTTAGATGTAGAGCAAGTTTATTAAAGCTATGAAATCTTATCTATAAAGGGTCAAATTAGATGTAGAGCAAGCATACTTTATAGATGGCATTGAACGTAATTAAAAAAAAAAAAAAAAAGATGTTAAATCTTATCTATCGTTTAATGCCGTATTATTTTTTTATCAAACGTGGTGAAGTTATTCTTTTGCATGTTTATAGGAATGGCCTAAAGAAAATACAAACATAATTTTCGTGTAATGGTCTTTTTTTATTAATCTTTATATGTTTTAGAGTGCATATGTAAAGATCTGGAATCGAACTAATTACCCTCCCACTACACCATACTATTATACAAAATTTAAAGCCAAGCCCTCGGATGACTAATAAGAACTCACTCCCACATTTCTTACAAAATAAATACAAGTGAGAATTGTAAAAATGTGTGATAAATCTAATAATAAATTTGTGGAAATGATAATCTAGATGGTGCAATAAGTAGTATGATTTTGTTTCTTATTATTCTCCTCCAGGATTTTTTGAAGTTCTCTCACTAGCTGCGATCAGGCGCTTGACATAGTCGAATGTTGTAAGTCTTATGCTGTGAATAAAATGTAGAAGGAATTATGTTCAAAAAAATAATCTAAACTGTAATACATTAAAAGATCCATTCGAACCAAAAAGGAAAGGAAAAAGATTCCAATAGAAGGGAAAAAAGATTTACAAACGGAGGATGCAAAAGTAAGAGACATAAATGATATATGTGTTTTTGCACACTTATTTAATACCTAAATATACTTATTATTGATGAAATGAGCGGATATCGACTCACAATTGGGTAGTTTTGGTTTTTATAGATCACACATCTTAAATAGAAAGAGAACTAGGGAAAATGGGCCAAAAGCGTATAGAATTATGAATTTTGGGACTAAAATGTAGAGGTCAGAAATTTTGAGGACCTATTTTGTAATTTTTGAAGGGCGTGATTGAAATTAAAGTCAAGATCTGAGGATCAAATTGTACAAGATAAAGGTCAAGAGACCTGATGTGCAATTATCTAGAGACTTAGCTACAAAAAGAGGATGAAATCGAGACCCGGGGTCCGTTTTAAATGGTTTTACAAACTTATCTAAAGATCTTGCTTGCTTGAATGTCGAGGAAGAGCTAGCACTACAAACTTATCTCAAGATCTTGCTTGCCTGAACAACGATCGCTATTTAAGCTTGTTGTTTATAATGGCTCTGTAAATCAGGAAATATATATAGACAAAAATAAGCGTTAATATTGATTTTATAATTGACAAAGCAAACTATTTTATAATATTGATTTTATAATTGAAACAAAAGTAAACTCTTGAGAAAAGTTTGTAAAAGATATTTTTGGGCAGATTTTCAAACCATAAAGTGATTTTTGTAAGAGACATGCAAGAGTTTGTTTATTACGGGCGCCGCTCTTTAATTAACAATTATTTTTTATATATATAAAAAGCATTGTTCGTTAGGGACCAACATGCAAAGTCAATAAAGTAATGACTCTAACTGTAAATTTTCTCAACTTTTTTTTTTTCTTATATCTTATGACAAAGAATATGGTTTTGTAAAAAAAAAAAAATAGTTATTTTCAATAAAGCATTGTGGCTTGAAAGTGTGTGAGGTTTTTGAGAATTCCAAGATATTAACCAAAATGTTATGGTGAAGCTTTAGAAATTTTTAATGAATGTCATATCGTGTAATGCTCCATATAAATAATTGAATATTTCATGGTACGTGAATTTCATGATGTGGAACATATATATTTGGAAATTTTCAACATTTTTAGTTGTGTTTAGAAGAAAATTAAAGGTATGCTCATTCTTTTCGATATGCTGAATTTCGATCCCCCCAAGTAGTAGTTGGTATTTCTTGAAATCCCTTTCACTCATCTTTCTAACGGTTCAAAGAACACGCAATTTGGCGAAGAAAATATAAGGTTTTAAAGTTTCTTTTGTAATTTAAAGTTTTTCTGGAAAAAAATTGAAGATATTGAATTATAATTTTTCTTGTACGAAATTCTCCACCTCACCTGTTAAAAAAAGTTCACAATCTACCGTTCAAAAAATTGTTCAAAAACATTCACAATCTAGTGGGTGTTTGGTGGAGATTAAAATTAAATTTTTAGTAGATTGTGATAGAAATTTTTGAAATATGTGGTTGAAAAGCTGTAGGACCCATGAAAAATGTGGTTAATATTGATTGTTTGACTTTGACTTAGATTAAAATATCATTTTAATCAGAAACAAACAAGGCCCTTGTATAGAGAATAAATGCCTTTTTTAAATGCCAGCTCAGCTTTTTTACATTCCTGTACATTTCCTGTACAACTGTACCCATAGCTTTATTCTTAAATTATTAATGGATAATGCATGTTGTACATAATTTATATACATATAGGGGTATATAATGTGATGTAGCAATCATTCGGTAGTTGATGTGAAAGTGTGAGATTTGAATTAAAAGTTGGATATGTGCCACATGTAATTATGTGAACTATTATGTGAAAATTTATGTACCCCTAGCAAAGTCCATTATTAATTACCCATTCCCGATACACGAACATGGCTTGAAAACAGGACTTATCTCCAGGCTGATGTGGCAACACTTGAAAAAAAAAATTGCTTAGTGTTCGCATGTGAAGCCATTAGTATTCATTCCATTTCCCCCCAAATATCACACTTTCCATCTTCATCCATTTCAACACCCAAAAGGGAGAAAACCCTCCCCTCACGTTGCCCGACCGCACATTAGTAAGAGGTAATGCCGCACCTCCGGCAGCACTTCCACTGTTGGTTTCGGCTCCTCACGCTTCAACATCTCTGGCCACACTTCGGTTGAAGGTTTAGCCGCCGCTCCGACAGCTCATCCGTGAAATGTTTTTCCGACACAAGCTTGAAGATCTTCGGCCGCCGACGAACATTAACACCACATCCAAAAATCTTGTTTTCTTTAGGGTTGTGTTCAATGCAATAAGTTAATGAGAGCAATACTTGAGAAGTTGGTGTTGGTATTATACAAGCCCCAAAACACAGAGACATGCAGAAAATAGATAGAACACAAGATTTTTTGCTATAAGGCCCGGATGTTCACCCAAATTAGGGCTAATAACCCGTTGAGCATTCACCGAAGTGATTAACGCTCCAATCCACTAGAATCTAACAATATTATCAAGATCAATATTACAGTACAACAGATCCACAAAGGAACAGCCCTCAC
>CM032641.1:1932343-2043563 GCA_019097785.1 Fraxinus excelsior | reverse complement strand
GCGACAACATTTTTTTGTCGCGAAATCGGTTATTTTTTGTAGTGTTCGGGTAACGATAAAAACATTGGCCTATGAAAATTAAATAATGAAGTATTTTATAGTCCTGCACATTATGATCGAACCATTGACGTATGGGCTCACCGAACCGTTCATGTACCTAATTTTTCTTGTATTTATATTCCTTTTTCTTAAAATCAGGTCACTTTTTGGTTTCTTCCTTCACTATTAAATCCATGAACCAGAAGATTTTAGAGAGGAATTCCATAGTGCCATGTGATTAAACATTCTCAAATCATATGATGGATAGAATTTCTTTATGATACAAAGGATAGCCCTTCATGCAAAACAACTTGGAAAGTGAAGAATATCTTTTGCAATATTATTTATAATCCATGAAATAAAAGCGAAAGTCTGATCATCTAATATCCCTGTTCTTCAGTTTTAAAATCATTTCTTAATTTCACATCTTAAGTAAAATCATGCAACTTTAAGTACCTTTTTTCACAGATAACTCGGTTAATTCACTAGCACATTGTTCGCAACGAAGTACTTTGTCCAACATATATGCAGAATTTTCTCACAGTCAGACTTCGTGTAATATTGTCTCACGATCAAAACAACACCAATTCTACAATCAGACATCACAGAGACCAAATATTCAGCCATTGTCAGCACAATTCAATATATATAATAGTAATCAAATGCAGCAGCGGCTTGTACATGTACCTCTTTTTCTACATTATCAGTGAGGTCAGGATTGGGTCATTATATGTTTGACTGGGACAATTGATTCTCGTGTCTCTCTTGCGTCCAGTTTGACTTAGAATTTAACATGGTTACTTATCATTTCTCCAGCAGAAACAGAATACTGCCTTGGAGTTACAGCAACCACAACAAAAGATTGGGTATCAATTAGATTCTTCAACAATGAAGCATCACGAACAATTCAATGTCCTTAGACACCCTCTAATGACATCAGAGAAAAGTTTTTTCTTCTTTTTCTTTTTTTAATTTCTCGATGGTTTTGGATACAAGTTTTCCTTTCTTTTTTTCTCAAATAACAAATACAAAGAATATAGACGACATCGACAAGTGAATTCATTCGAATTAACTTATGAATATCTTTCATGTTTACGAATGAATTTCCCTAAAATTTACATATATTTATTTTTTCAACATTAAACAACTAACGTGCAATGCACGTTAACCACACTAGTCATTATTAAATTTATCACATATTTTTGCAATCCGCACTTGTATTTATTTTGTATGAAATGTGGGAATGAATTCTTATTAGTCATCCCAGGGCTTTACTTTAAATTTTGTAAAATAGTGTGGTGTAGTGGAAGGGTAATTAGTGCGATTCCAGATCTTTACATATGCACTCTAAAACATATAAAGATTAATATAAAAGAGCATTACACGAAAATAATATGTTTGTATTTTCTTTTGGCCATTCCTATAAATATGCAAAAGAATAACTTACACCACGTTTGATATAAAACAGTATTACATCAAACGATAGATAAGATTTAATATCTTTTTATTTTTAATTACGTTCAATGCCATCTATAAAGTATGTTTTCTCTCTGTCTAACTTCACCCTTTAATTAATCATACTTGAACTCCTAATCTTGGTGGTAAGATTTCATATGAATTGCTCTAATAAAACCATGTATAAACATCTTTGTAGGTGGTGGTGACAAAAGAGCTCGTCAGCTGGAGTGGCTTGTGGCTCGACTCGAAAAATAAGATTCGACCCGAGTCCGAGGGCAGCTTGCGAACCGCATGAGCACAAATACGGGCCGGCTTGTATGGTCCATCTTGCATAATTAATTTTTTTACTTTATAAATTTATGACCTTTGTAAAATTCAACAACTTGCATAATTAATTTTGTAGTTTCTAAATTAATGATAGTTTTTAAAAAATGAAAAATCAAAAAGCGATAATAGCTAATTAAAGGTTAAAAGCCCACACTGGTCCTCTAGTGAAATATTTTAGTGGAGCCCACAAATAGGGGTAGACCTTAGAACATGATTCAGTGGGGACGAGACAGAATTATGTAAAAATTATGAGTTAAAAACTTAAAATTATGGACTAAAAAATTATAAGGACTACTTTGTAAATGTCAAAAATCACTGGGCCCTTAATGCCCGCCCCACCCAGCACGGAAAATTTCATTTCACTAGAAAGCCAATTTTCGATTATGTAGATAGGATAGTTTCACAGTTGGAATTTGGCAAATATTCCCTTCCTTCATTACGTTATTTTCAACGATTTCTTTAATTTTTTTTATTTAATTAAAGAGACGAAATTCACATTCCCTCAATATTTAATTTTTATTTCTGCATCATAATATAATCCCCTTCATTATGTTATTTTAAGCTATCACATGCAATAAATAGGTAAATTCCATTTTGAGTTATCGGAGCTTCAACAGTCGACGTACAGTGGTTTATAATCCTAATTTCACATTTAGAGTTCAATGGTGTGTTCTGATACAAATTTCGTACAAGAAAAATTATAATTCAATATCTTCAATTTTTTTTAAGAAAAACTTTAAATTACAAAAGAGACTTTAAAACTTTATATTTTCTTTGCCAAATTGTGTGTTCTTCGTACCGCTAGAAAGATGAGTGAAAGGGATTTCAAAAAATACTAACTACTGCTAGAGGGGATCGAAATTCAGCATATAGAAAAGAAAGCATACCTTTAATTTTCTTCTAAATACAAAACTAAAAATGCTGAAAAATGTCTAAAGCTTCCCTATAACATTTTGGTCAATATCTTGGAATTCTCAAACCTTAGACACTTTCAAGCCTCAATGCCAAACTCGATTTCTCCCGTCGGCCCATTAAGATTATTTGCAGCAGCTTCTAATTCTTCATTCAAGTGGGTCCTTCTCCCACACCATTGAAACAGCATATAGAGGCATATTCCCATCAGTATTAAGCCAGTCGCAAAAGTGATTTTTAATTGAGAGAGAGATATTGATGAGTGGTTGCTGGTTGGGCAAGTCCATGACTCTATAAATCATGAATTATATATAGACAAAAATCAAATGAGGAATTATATATAGACAAAAATACTTTCCCCCAACATCTCCATAACAAAACCTCCCTGCTCAAATCCCTGAAACGAGGAAGTGACTGGACATCCGATCCTCGGTAGTTGCTCTTCTGACCAAGTTTCTAAAATTCCAACCTCGATGCTCGCCTTATCGCCGTCGAATTCCTTTGTCAATTGTATGAGTTTAGTAGTCGACTTCCGAACCCGCTTGACCGAGTTTCGCGGCTTTCACCATTGCCTCCAACATTAAGGCAGCTTCGATTTCAATCTCTGACTAAATGTGGTGATTCTACTGTATACCTGGGAACACACGGTTCTTGGTAGTCTAAACTTTTAGAGTTGTTTGGATGCTATTGTTTGAAAATGAATCTTGTAGGAATTATGCTCAATATTTTGGTCCAGCAATGTTTCTGTAAATAAGTCTGCATTGGGTTCGTCGTTTGGCCATGTGCTGTTGGAACTAATAGAGTTCTTATTTTTTGAAATTGTCATCATTTTTATAGTTCAAATTGTCATCTCAAAACCATACTTTTAAAGCACTAGACTATAACAAAGAGCAATTCTCCATTTTGATGTTAAACTGGTGAAGTTTGACTCTCTTTGAATATGTTGTGATGTTTAAACTTGAGCCTACCAACAGTTTAATTAGTTTAAATATGTTGCGATGTTTAAAGTTTTCCTTTCTTTGAAGTTTCACCAATTAAACAAACATTTTGATGTTCTTGGGAGTCTCATCACTGATAAAGGAAAACTAGATCTTATACCTACTGCATACCATCTTGTCTTACTATGTAAAGATAAACATAATTCACTCTTGCATATCATTTCAAGCAAATAAGCTTACAAATCAATAATTGTTCAAAGATATTCAACAGCCAACAAATTCAAAAACGACCCAACTGTTAAGTTTGGTGCTTAACCAATTTGGGCCCAATGCAACAGCCCAATTCTTTTACCTTATGCCTGGCCCTGAGATGCAACCCTTATTATTGTGAGATGTCCAGCCTATTTAGAATACAACTCGGCAGTCCAATTATACTTATCTCAAAGGCTGAGATTGTAACACGTGGATGAGCTGTGTCCGTTGGATGCTTATGCATGTTGATATTTTGGCTTGACTCTTTCATTCGTCTTGCTGCTTCGAGATTATTCTAGGGTTCTCTCTACTTCTTCTCTCTATGTTCTCTCTCTGAAAACCTTTGGTTTTTCGTGTAATCTTAGGTCTTAGATGATTCTTGGTGAGATCTAATGTTTGATTAAGGCTTGGTTCTGTGTTTCTGTTCTTATGTGGGCAGTAACCTTTGGTTACTTTGTGTAATCGTATTTTTGAGAGTTTATGTGAGAGATTCTTGGGTGTGAGGGTTGTTCCTTTGTGGATCTATTGTACTGTAATATTGATCTTGATAATATTGTTGGATTCTAGTGGATTGGAGCGTTAATCACTTCGATGAATGCTCAACGGGTGATTAGCCCTAATTTGGGTGAACATCCGGGACTTGGGGCAAAAAAATCATTTGTGTTCTTTCTATTTTCTGCATTACTTTGTGTTTTGGGGCCTGTATAATACCAACAGTGGTATCAGAGCACTTCGATCTCCAAAATTCTTCAAACTGATATTATTTCTAGGTGTTCTAGGTGAACGTGACTCAAGAACTAAAAAGATCTTTACAGGAAATTGTCTGATTCACGTTCTTGGCAGAGTTGGTAAAATAGTTCTGGTTTTTACTATTTTACATCATTAATCAGAGGCGTTTGGTAACGAGTTTCTAACTCTATTTTGTTATTTCCCTTTTAAATAGTAATTTTCTTGGATCTTTTGCTTGAACCCTCCTAGATCTTCCTTTGTCTAGGGTTTCATTTGAAAACCTTAGAATCTGAAGGGAGTTGGATTAACGGTTCTTCAAGATTACTTGAAGCTCTTACTCTTCGATTGTTACCCTTATTGTTGATTGATCAAGATTTTGTGTTAACTTATTGTCTCCCTATCTGATTCTATTAAACTGTGCACACTTACTTGATATAAATAAATCTTGCATCATTTATTTTATCTGTGTGTTTCATTAGTTTTTTGTGCTCTGTCTGTGCTACGTCATACTTGATACTGTGTTGTCACAAATGGGTAGTGCTAAGGTTGATGTTGAGGTTTGGAATGGGAAAAAAGACTTTACCCTCTGGAGTAGAAAAATGAAGGCTCTATTAATTCATTTTAAATGTGCTAGGGCTCTTGATGAATCTTGGGGGGAAGAAGTGGCAAATAATAAAAGAACTGAACAAGTAGAAATTGTATGGAGCACTATCTTTTTGCATTTATCTGATAGTCTTATTAGAGATGTAGGAGAGACTGAGTGGAAGAACCACTGTCACTGTTGATATTATTGTTTCATCCTTAAGAAATAAGGAACTTGAATTTAAAAGTGAGTTAAAAACCTCCTCAAGTGGAGTTGGCTATAATGTTAAAGGAAACAATTTTTCAAAAAGAAACAATAATAATTTTTCAAATAAAAGTTTTGGAAAACATAAGGAATTCTCTAAAAAATTTAACAGTGGCAAATTCAAATTCAACAAGAACAATAATAAGGCTAAAGGAAAGAAATGTTACTTTTGTCAAAAAAATAGGACATTTTATAAAAGATTGTCACAAAAGGATAGATGAACTTAAAAATGTCAATAATGTTGATGGTGGGGCTGCAATAGCTTAAAGAAGCTGCAACCACCAGTGGGCAAGTCTATGTGACCTGTTAATCTTCAACTAAAACAAATTGGATTCTTGATTCTAGGTTTACTTTTCACATGACACCTTATAAAGAATATTTTACTGGTTTGGTTGAGGTTAGTGGGGGACAAGTGATATTGGGAAATGATTTTTCTTGCAAAATAAAAGGTATTGGAAAAACTGTTTTGAAATTTAAAAAAATGGGAATGTACTGACTTTGAATAAAATAAGATACATTCCAGACCTAAAGACGAATCTCATCTCTTTAGAGACTCTTGATGATGAAGGTTTTAATACTATCATAAATAAAGGTATTTTAACACTTCAAAAGGATTTTGCAAAAGTCATTCAAGTTGAAAAATCCAATGGGATTTATACTATGCAAGCTTTACCTTTACAAAATAAACATATTGCTGCTATAGTCTCACAGTCTAACCAATCTAAACTTTGTCATAAAAGACTTGGACACATTAGTGATAAGAATTTGCACATTCTTAAGAAACAATGTCTTTTAGGAAATGAAAGAATAGAAAAGATGTTTTTTGTGAACATTGCATACTTGGGAAACAAAAGAAATTACCTTTTGCTTCAGGCAATCACAAGTCTAAATCTATTCTTGATTGCTTGCATGTTGATCTGTGGGGACTAGCATATGTGTGCGCATATTCTAGTTTTAAATACTTCTTGCTTATTGTTGATGATTTTTCAAAGGAAAGTTGGGTTATGCTTTTAAAAAATAAATCTGATACCTTCAAAAATTTTGTGGAATATAAAACTCTTATTGAAAATCAAGTAAATAAAGGTTTTAAAGCACTTAGAACTGATAATGGCCTTAAATTTTGCAATGAAGAGTTTGATAATTTCTACAAAACAAATGGGATCCTTAGACATATGACTGTCACTTATACTTCTTAACAGAATGGACTTGATGAAAGGATGAATAGGACTTTGTTAGAAAAGGTTAGATGTATGCTGATAAGTTCAGCACTACCAAAGTTATTTTTGGGGGAAGCAGTTAAAACTGCTTCATATCTGATAAACAAATGTCCTACTAAATCCTTAAAATCTGATATTCCTCATCATGTTTGGAAATGGCAACGCTGTGAATTATTCCAAATTGAAAGTTTTTGGTTGTGCTGCCTATGTACATCAAAATGAAGGTAAACTGGAGCATATGTCTGTTAAGGGTATTTTCTTAGCATATGGTGAAGGTATTAAGGGGTTTAGGGTCTGGTTGAAATCTTTAGGGGGTTATAAAGTCACTATTATTAGGAATGCTGTCTTTAATGAGGTTGACATGCCATGCATTAAAGGAAAAGTACCTGCTACGTCTGAAACTGATCAAAATAAAATAGTTTTAGAAATAGAACTCTTCTAGATAGATTTAAATTCTGGGAATGATGATCAGGTGGAGCCTGATCAGGAATTAATTGATGAAACTGAACCTAACAATAAGGCTAAACCTGCTGACTTATCACCAAACCAACCTGAAAACCTTTTAGATGATTATCACCTTACAAGAGACAGAACTAGAAGAGAAGTTAGACATCTATCTAGATATAATGACTCTGAATTTGTTACAGTTTTAAATGTTCAGAAATTTCTAGAAAATGAGCCCGACACATATGAAGAGGCCATTGGAGGGAAATATGGGCCTCATTATGAAGGATGAAATGACCTCATTAGCTAAAAATAAGACATGGACCTTAGTTAATAAACCTACAGGGGAGAAGGTCATTGACTGTAAATGGATTTTTAAAGTAAAAGAAGGAAACACTGAAGATGAGAATGTAAGATTTAAGGCCAGATTAGTTGCTAAAAGCTTTAATCAAAGATAATGAATTGACTATAATGAAATTTTTTCTCATGTAGTCAAATAAAGCTCTATAAGAGTTTTGTTTTCTATTGTATCTCATTTTGATTTTGAATTAGAACAATTGGATGTCGAAACTGCTTTTCCACGTGAAACTTGGATGAAAAAATGTACATGTCTCAACCAAAAGGTTTTGAACAAAAAGGTAAAGAAAACATTGTATGTCTTTTACAAAAATCACTCTATGGTTTGAAATAAGCCCCAAGGCAATGGTATATCAGGTTTGATACTTTTTTATAAAGGGACTTGATTTTAAAAGAAGTGAATATGATCTATGTTTTTACTATAAAGGCAGTGGTGGCCCTGATTCTTGTTATCTTTTGCTCTATATTGATGATATGTTACTTGTGGGGTGTGATATAACTGAAATTAACATGATTAAGCAAAAATTGAAGCAAAAATTTGAAATGAAAGACTTAAGAGAAGCTAAAAAGATTCTAGGGATAGAGATTAGAAGAAACTGGAATAATCATAAATTGTTTCTCACTCAACAGTCTTATATTTCAAAGATTTTATACAAATTTTCTATGGATAATGCCAAGGAGGTCACATTACCTCTTGGTAGTCACATTAAATTTTCAACATAACAATGCCCTAAAACTGAATTAGAAAAGACTAGAATGGAAAAAGTTCCATATGCCAACGCGGTAGGGTCTATTATGTATGTTATGATATGCACCAGACCTAATCTTGCTTTTGCTATAAGTGTATTGAGTAGATATATGACCAATCCAGGTGAATAGCATTGGAAAGCTATGAAATGGTTATTTAGATACTTAAAAGACGCTTCTAATTTAAGGCTTATGCTTAGTAAAAGTAAAACGGGGATTAAACTTAAAGACTTTGTTGATTCTGACTTTGCTGGTAACTGTGATAATAGAAAATCAACTTCTACATATGTCTTCACTTTAAATGATTCATGCATTACCTGGAAATCACAACTACAAAAGATTGTAGCATTATCATCAACAAATGCTGAATATATTGCAGCCACTGATGCTGAAAAGGAAGGTATATGACTGAAAAACTTGCTTAATGAAATTGGTTTTTTTGGAAATAGTGCTGTAATATTTTCTGACAGTCATTCTGCAATACACTTGTGTAGAAATCTTGTGTTTCATGATAGAACTAAACATATTGATGTTAAATTTCATTTTATAAGAGATAATTTAGAAAAGGAAATCATGAAAACTGATAAAATATCTACTAAGTGTAATCCTGCAGACATAGGTACAAAAATTCTTCCTTTATACAAATTTAGGGATTATTTAAATCTCCTAAATGTTATTACTAATTAATGTTTTTTGCAAGTACAAAGAGCAAATGAAACCGAAGTAGGAGTTAACCTTCAATTCACTATGAAACCCAAATTATCAAGTAAGGTGGAGATTGTTAAGTTTGGTGCTTAACCAATTTGGGCCTAATGCGGCAGCCCAATTCTTTTACATTATGCCTAGCCCAGTGATGTAACCCTTATTATTGTGAGATGTCTAGTCCATTTAGAATGCGACCCGGCAGTCCAATTACACTTATCTCAAAGGCTGAGATTGTAACACGTGGATGAGTTGTGTCCGTTAGATGCTTCTTCATGTTGATATTTTGGCTTGAGTCTCTCATTCGTCTCACTGTTTCGAGATTATTTCAGGGTTCTCTCTACTTCTGTTTTCTCTGCTCTCTCTCTCTGAAAACCTTTGATTTTTGCTTGTAATCTTGGGTCCTAGATGTTTCTTGGTGAGATCTAGTATTTGATTAAGGCTTGGTTATGTGTTTCTGTTCTTATGTGGGCAGTAACCTTTGGTTACTTTGTGTAATCGTATTTCTGAGAGTTTATGTGAGAGATTCTTGGGTGTGAGGGCTGTTCCTTTGTGGATCTGTTGTACTGTAATATTGATCTTGATAATATTATTGGATTCTAGTGGATTGGAGCGTTAATCACTTCGGTGAATGCTCAACGGGTTATTAGCCCTAATTTAGGTGAACATACGGGCCTTATGGCAAAAAATCCTTTGTGTTCTTTCTATTTTCTACATGTCACTATGTTTTGGGGCCTGTATAATACCAACTTCTCAAGTATTGCCCCCATTAACTTACTGCATTGAACACAACCCTAAAAAAACAAGATTTGTGGATGTGGTGTTAATGTTCGCTGGCGGCCGAAGATCTTCAAGCTTGTGTCGGCAAAACCTTTAATGGATGAGTTGTTGGAGCGGCGGCTAAACCTTCAACCGAAGTGTGGTCGGAGATGTTGAAGCGTGAGGAGCGTGAGGCGTCGAAACCAACAATGGAAGTGCTGCCGGAGTCGCAGCGTTACCTCCTACTAATCTACGGTCGGGCAATGTGAGGGGAGGGTTTTCTCCCTTCTGGGTGTTGAAATGGGTGAAAATGGAAAGTGTAATATTTGGGGGGGGGAATGGAATGAATACCAATGGCTTCACGTGCGAACACTAAGCAATTTTTTTTTTTCAAGTGTTGCCACGTCAACCTGGAGATAAGTCATGTTTTCAAGCCATGTTCGTGTAGCGGGATTGGGTAAATAATAATGGACTTTGCTAAGAGTGCATAAATTTTCACATAATGGTTCACATAATTACATGTGGCACATATCCCACTTTTAATTCAAATCTCACACTTTCACATCACTACCGGATGATTGCTACATCACATTATATACCCCTATATGTATATAAATTATGTACAACATGCATTATCCATTAATAATTTAAGAATAAAGCTATGGGTACAGTCGTACAGGGAACATTTGACAGGAATGTAAAAAAGCTAAGCTAGCATTTAAAAAATGCATTTATTCTCCGTACAAGGGCCTTGTTTGTTTCTGATTAAAATCAGATTTTAATCTAAGTCAAAGTCAAACAATCAATATTAATCGCATCTTTCATGGGTCCTACAGCTTTTCAACTACACATTTCAAAAATTTCTATCACAATCTACTAAAAATCTAATTTTAATCTCCACCAAACACCCACTAGATTGTGAACGTTTTTGAACAATTTTTTGAACTGTAGATTGTGAACTTTTTTTAACACGTGAGGTGGAGAACTTCGTACAAGAAAAATTATAATTCAATATCTTCAATTTTTTTCCAGAAAAACTTTAAATTACAAAAGAGACTTTAAAACCTTATATTTTCTTCGCCAAATTGCGTGTTCTTTGTACCGTTAGAAAGATGAGTGAAAGGGATTTCAAGAAATACCAACTACTACTGGGGGGATCGAAATTCAGCATATAGAAAAGAATGAGCATGCCTTTAATTTTCTTCTAAACACAACTAAAAATGCTGAATATTTCCAAATATATATGTTCTACATCATGAAATTCACGTACCATGAAATATTCAATTATTTATATGGAGCATTACACGATATGACATTCATTAAAAATGTCTAAAGCTTCACTACAACATTTTGGTCAATATCTTGGAATTCTCAAACCTCAGACACTTTCAAACCACAATGCCAAGCTCGATTGCTCCCGTCAGCCCATTATGATTATTTGTAGCAGCTTCTAATTCTTCATTCAAGTGGGTCCTTCTCCCACACCATTGAAACAGCTTATAGAGGCCTATTCCCATTAGTATTAAGATAGTCACAAAAGTGATTTTAATGGAGAGAGAGATATTGATGAGTGGTTGCTGTTTGGGCAAGTCCATGGCTCTGTAAATCAGGAATTATATATAGGCTCTGTAAATCAGGAATTATATATAGACAAAAATCAAACGAAGTATAACTCGACTTGTTAATTATAATCAATCGTTAATTGTAGATCGTGAATTCATTATCACATAAGAAAAGGCTAAACACAACTCATGCATGAAGAAGCTGTAAATCATCAAAATTTATATAAATTTTCACTGACTAAGTATCTCGAATCAAGCATGGCTTCCAAGATAATATTTTCTCCCATGAAATAAATTAGCATGAATATGGACAGGATATGGGAGGGGGAGAAAATGTAATTATAAGATCATAAAAATAGGAGGAAAGATCTTGCTTGCCTGAACGTCGAGGAAGAGCTAGCACTACAAACTTATCTCAAGATCATTCCGATTAATTTGGAATTCACACAAGCCTTAACATTATATATATAGAGACATATTATTGCACCAGGCCCTTGCAAATTAGAAAAGTAGACTACAAAATGCTAACATGCGCTTTGCACCACATTAGTGCTGGAAATGAAAGTTTAGTAGACTGACACGAAAGGGACAATGAAATTTTTATATAATTTTGCAAGAAAAACTTCTAGTTTTTCAATCAACTTTTTGAGATTGAATGTTGTCTTTTTACTTGCGTTCTAATTTGAGTTAAATTTGTACAACTAGAAAAATTAGCATAACAATTTTTTTCTTAAAATTAGCCCATGTTTGTAACTCCTTTTTTCTTAAAATTAGCCCATGTTTGTCAATGCGGCTCGTCGGCGTCGATGTGGACTCAAGCCCAAGCCAACCTGGCCGGCCCGTGACTAGCCAAGCCGAGTTTTTTTTTTTTTTTTTTTAAAGGTATAAAAAGTAAAAATAAAAATATAATTATAGCAGTCTGCAAAATGTATTAATTGTAAGAAGTTACACCTCACAAAGTTAGATGTTGCTAATTTTTTAAATTAGAATAACATTCTTTGGTATATATGCATTCTTTTGTGAAAATTGTAAATTAAAGAAGCTACATTGGAATTACATTCTTCTGTATAATAAGCATTCTTAAAATTAGAATAACAATTTTTCTTCTTGTAAAAATTTAATATTATTGAAGTACCCCACGTAACATTCAAGCCAAATTACAAGTAATTCTTTATACCTTTTGGAAGCCTATTGTTCAATTTAAATAATGAACATACCTTTATAAGTCCCTGTTTCACTAATCCTTTCGGATATTTACAATTTTCACAAAAGAATTACCTTTATACAGAAGAATGTAATTCCAATGTAGCTTCTTTAATTTACAATTTTCACAAAAGAATTACATTCTTCTGTATGAAGGTATGTAAATATTTCCTCCTATTTTTATGATCATACCTTTATACAGAAGAATGTAATTCCAATGCAGCTTCTTTAATTTACAATTTTCACAAAAGAATTACATTCTTCTGTATAAAGGTATGTAAATATTTCCTCCTATTTTTATGATCATACCTTTATACAGAAGAATGTAATTCCAATGCAGCTTCTTTAATTTACAATTTTCACAAAAGAATTACATTCTTCTGTATAAAGGTATGTAAATATTTCCTCCTATTTTTATGATCATACCTTTATACAGAAGAATGTAATTCCAATGCAGCTTCTTTAATTTACAATTTTCACAAAAGAATTACATTCTTCTGTATGAAGGTATGTAAATATTTCCTCCTATTTTTATGATCATACCTTTATACAGAAGAATGTAATTCCAATGTAGCTTCTTTAATTTACAATTTTCACAAAAGAATTACATTCTTCTGTATAAAGGTATGTAAATATTTCCTCCTATTTTTATGATCTTATAATTATAAGATCATAAAAATGGGAGGTGCAATAATATGTCTCTATATATATAATGTTAAGGCTTGTGTGAATTCCAAAAATTAATCGGAACGATCTTGAGATAAGTTTGTAGTGCTAGCTCTTCCTCGACATTCAGGTAAGCAAGCTCTTTCCTCCTATTTTTATGATCTTATAATTACATTTTCTCCCCCTCCCATATCCTGTCCATATTCATGCTAATTTATTTCATGGGAGAAAATATTATCTTGGAAGCCATGCTTGATTCGAGATACTTAGTCAGTGAAAATTTATATAAATTTTGATGATTTACAGCTTCTTCATGCATGAGTTGTGTTTAGCCTTTTCTTATGTGATAATGAATTCACGATCTACAATTAACGATTGATTATAATTAATAAGTCGAGTTATACTTCGTTTGATTTTTGTCTAGATTTACAGAGCCATGGACTTGCCCAACCAGCAACCACTCATCAATATCGCTCTTTCAGTTAAAATTACTCTTGCGACTATCTTAATGCTAATGGGAATGGGCCTCTATTTGCTGTTTAAATGGTGTGGGGGAAGGACCAACTCTAATAAAGCTGCTGCAAATAATCATAATGGACCGACCGGAGAAATCGAGCTTGGCATTGAGGCTTGAAAGTGTGAGGTTTTTGAGAATTCCAAGATATTAACCAAAATGTTATGGTGAAGCTTTAGAAATTTTTAATTCTCAGCAATTTTAGTTTTGTATTTAGAAAACAAATTATGCGTCTTTAGCATGGTTAATATCATAGTATCTATTAAATCTTCATTTGGAACTAATGGATTAAACAATCGATCCTTTTTAGTTAGTATACTGTTTCACGATAAAAACAATTAACTCATAAATAAAACAATTTAAAGTCTATGGTCAAGATCTTTTTTCTCTGTATTCGTCCACTATCTTTCTCTGTTTACCTCAAACATAGACTGACTTTCTGAGTGTGTAATGAGAATCGGAGTTCATAATGGAATGGGAAAATCAACAAATTGTACAACAAGTTGCAGAGGAAGTTAATAATGGAGGAATTTTTGTGAAGGTGATGACAGATGATCAAATTGAAATCCTCCGCAAGCAGATCGCTGTTTATGCCGCCATTTCCACAAATCCCTCAATCTTCATCACGATCTTGCAGGTAGGGGTGGGCAATGGGTCGGGTTGGATCGGGTTTGACCCAAAACCGACCCGACCCGATATACCCCTACATTGCAGCTTCTCTACTGCATTAAACCCCAAAACTTCCAAATTTTCATTCAATCGTCAGCTCTTCAGATTCCCACCCGTGCCTTAATTTTGCTACCGTCAGAGCTCAAGTTCAAAGTCAGAATATTGAAGGATAAATCTAGGCGTTTTAAGTTGGCAAGGTTAGAGAGTTGGGCTTCAGTGATTGTAATTTCCAACAAATTTGAAGCGGCGAGAAAAATTTCAAGCTTGGAATGTTGCTAAATGCCTTCAGGTAGCCTTTTAAATTGATTGCTGGTGAGATATAGTTCTATCAATGACAAGTGTACCTTCAAGTCTGGCAATGATCCTGAAATATGATTGTAACCTAAGTTTAAAACTTCGAAGGTTGCCCAAGACTTTGTGGGA
The DNA here is from genome assembly GCA_019097785.1 of Fraxinus excelsior. Classification (NCBI taxonomy): domain Eukaryota; kingdom Viridiplantae; phylum Streptophyta; class Magnoliopsida; order Lamiales; family Oleaceae; genus Fraxinus; species Fraxinus excelsior. Next base: position 2,028,798 of record CM032641.1, on the reverse strand, counting down.
GAAACCCATTTAGTTGATTCCAGCAGATTCTCAATTTCCTTAAGCGTGAAAATTTGGTGAGATCTGGCAAGGCACCAAAAATTTGATTCACACAGAGATCCCTTTCCTTAAGCGTGAAAATCTATCGTCAGCTGCCCTTTTCTCCCCCCTTTGCTGTCTTACAATTTCCCCAGTCCATCTTTTTTCTTCACTGAAACTCTCCATGGAAGCCACCTCCTTCAATTTCGACACGATTTGTGAAGGCGGCATTTGGGTTGTGAACCACGCCTCTGCCTTGGCTGCTTTGCAGTATCAGATCTTGGTTGGTTTCACTGCATAACAGGGTTTCGCTGGGTTCGGTCGATTGTGGGGCCAAACCCGACCTGATCCGTATTTAACCCTAAACCGACCCAATTCGACCCGTTTCGGGTCGGGCCGGGTCGATTTTCGGACAGTGGTTTCAAGCCCAGTCCTAGTTGCAGGTTTTTAGTTTCAATTGAATTTCAATTTTGTATTACCATTGAAGTTTTTTTCCCCCCTACTGATTTTATGCTACTTTACCATTTCTTCAGTAATTAAACAATTAATTATGATCATATATACGTTTGATTTTCTATTTGTTTCCATGATCGCTTGTTCCGCCAATTTTAATTGAAAATTATTAACTAAAAATATTCGTTACATAAAGAGGAAATGCTTTTGATTTTGGTTTTGTGCTACTTTACCATTTAAATTTAATCTAGTTTTATTTTTTACTCGAATATACGAAAAATTAATCATTAATTTAGAAAGTACATAATTAATTTAAAAACTACAAAATTAATTTTGCAAGTCGTTGAATTTTACAAATGTCATAAATTTATAAAGTAAAATTTAATTATGCAAGATGGGCCATAGGAGTCCACATACGGGAGGACCCGTATTTGTGCTCATGCGGCTTACAAGCTACCCTCGGACTTGGGTCAAATCTCATTTTTCGAGTCGAGCCACGAGCCGCTCTGGCTGACGGGCTCTTTTGCCACCACTAACCACAAAGATGTTTATGCATGGTTTTATTAAAGCTATGAAATCTTATATATAAAGGGAAGAATGTTTTGGAAAGTGTTATATATTTATACAATAAATATAATATGTGAAAGAAATAATTAATTAAGATAAAGTGTCCAACTGGTAAAAACGTGGAATTTGTGTGGGAGGTCAGGGGTTCGAGCCACGCCTCACGCATTATATCAAAAAGTCTTTGATTGGGCCTTGGGGATATGTTTTTACATTAGCAGGTGGTGCTGTATCTTGGAAATCTACTAAGCAAACCTGTATTGCGAGATCCACTATGGAATCAGAGTTCATAGCATTGGATAAGGCAGGTGAAGAAGCTGAATGGTTAAGGAATTTTCTTTTGGATGTTCCTTTGTGGTCCAAACCACTTCCAGCTATCTATGTCCATTGTGACAGTCAAGCAGCTATTTCAAGAGCTCAAAATTCATCCTACAATGGAAAGTCTAGACATATTCGTAGGAGGCACAATACTGTGCGTCAGCTGCTTAAGGATGGGGTTATAGCTATTGACTATGTGAAGTCAAGTGATAATATTGCTGACCCATTAACCAAAGGATTAGCTAAAGAGATAGTTCAGAAAACATCGAGGGGGATGGGGCTAAAGCCTATTACAAATTAGATCACCTATAATGGAAACCCAACCTTGCGATTGGAGATCCCATGGATAAGGTTCAATGGGATAACAAAGTTATTGGAGTGATTTGTGGGGCTACTACATTGAATTTATTTCAAACCCCTCCCTATAATGAGTAGTACCAACTGTATTGATTAGAGGATGAGCAAATGCTCTTAATGCTTTCTATAGCTGATATTCAGTGGGATGTTTAAATACAGTGCATCCTTGATAGAAGCACCTATTTGAGTGTGGAAGTGGGGCCGCTTCCTATGAGAATTGAGGCTAATTCTCTAGAGCACTCAAAGAAACCGGGAAAGTTCACGGCCGAAATGAACACAACCGCGAGAACTCGATGATTGTTTTAGAAATCATGTGTGTGTTTTATTGTCTTAGTTTGCAAATCATAATTGTGGAGTTCAAGACATAGTTCACTCTACAGTTAGCAAGCTCGATAGAATATACAAAGCTAAGGTTCAAATCGATAGACACCTAAGCCTGCGTGATTTCTACCGTACTCCAGAATATTATTTTTATCTATCTTATTTCTTTCATGTGGGGGATTGTTATATATTTATACAATAAATATAATATGTGAAAGAAATAATTAATTAAGATAAAGTGTCCAACTGGTAAAAACGTGGAATTTGTGTGGGAGGTCAGGGGTTCGAGCCACGCTTCACGCCCTCTTAAAAATAACCTTAATATAAACAAAAAATCGATCATTATATCAAAAAGTCTTTGATTGTGCCTTGGGGCTTTATTGATTCTAATAAAATAATTATTATTTTTTAATTATTTTCGAAATTATTTAATGGGTCAACTAGCCAGTAAAATATGACTGTTTTAACTGCCCAGTTTTAATATCCATTACCATAGGCCATTACATCTACAACTTAATGCTAGATCATGGTTGAAGAAGTTACATCTCTTATGCCTATATAAACACAATTTTGGGTATTAGAAAACTACAACAAAAACGAAATTGTTTCTTCATATATACAGTAAATTATTATACTCAAATTATTTTTTCGTATTTCTGGAGTACACTTGAGAGTTCTGAAAACCTTTTGTGATTGCTGCACAATTGGGTTATTTGATCGTTGTATCCTGGAGGTGATTGTCCACGGAGGTCGCAGCAGTTATCGACGGGCAATTTCGCTTTAGGACATCGTGCTGTCACGAGACTCGATCTATTGATAAGTTATTTCTGCACTTTATTATTATTTTATCCAACAATATAAAGCGAAATTTTACGTGTTTAATGGCTGCAGTAGATATATATGTTCCTAAGTATTCTGAAAAGCCTGAATTATTTGATGGAAAGAATTTTAAGAGATGGCAAATGAAATTGCGTTTTTATTTGACAACTCTTAAAGTTGTAGATGCTATTGAATCTGATAAACCTGTCTTTGCAATTGCTGATGAGCCTACGGATAATGAAACATCAGATTTAGCTATTTGGGAACGTAATGATTATATGTGCAGAAATTATATCTTGAATTGCTTGACATTGGATTTATATGATGTTTACTGGTCATGTAAATCTGCTAAAGAATTATGGAAGTCATTAGAAAAGAAATATGCTACTGAAGATGCTGGAACTAAGAAATTTGTTGTGGGAAAATTTCTAGAGTTTAAAATGGATGATATTAGAACGGTGGTAAGTCAAGTTGAAGAATTACAGATTATAATTCATGAAATTATTGCTGAGGGTTATAAAATATGTGAAGGTTTTCAAGTGTCTGCTATAATTGAAAAACTACCACATTCTTGGAAAGAGTATAAAAACAGTTTGAAGCATAAAAGAAAAGAAATGTCATTAGAGGATTTGATTATCAGAATTAGGATTGAGGAGGACAATAGAATGGCAGAACGTAGGGAGAGACCAAACTTGGGTACAAAGGCCAATCTTATTGAAGGAGGTTCTGATAGTAAGAAAGCTGTTGGGAATTTTACCAAAAGTCAGAATTTTAAAGGCAGATTCAAGGGGAAACCATTCATAGGAAAGAACAATCGGTCTAAGCCTCAATTTAAAAATAAAACTGTTGGTGATTGTTTTGTTTGTGGTAAACCAGGTCACTTTGCGAAGGATTGCCGAAATAGAAAAGGAAAAACTGTGAAGTATCAGGCACATATAGTAGAAGATGGAAATTTTTCTGCTATGGTGACAGAAGTTAATCTAGTGAGCAACATGACAGACTGGTGGGTAGATTCTGGAGCTACCAAACACATTTGCTGCACGAGAGGTGCATTTTCTTCATTCACTCCTAATAGTGATGGAGAATGTCTGTTCATGGGGAATGCTTCCTCCTCCAAAATCGAGGGGAAAGGAACTGTGACACTTAGATTCACTTCTGGAAATATCCTTAGTTTGAAGGATGTCCTTTATGTACCTGATATAAGGAAAAATCTAGTGTCTGGATCTATTTTGGTCAAAAAGGGATTTAAAATTGTATTTGAGAGTGGTCAAGTTGTAATGTCTAAGGGTGGTACTTTTGTTGGGAAAGGGTATGCAGATGAGGGTCTATTTAAATTAAATGTTTCTGTGATCAATAATAAAGCTTCTACTTCTTCTGTTTACTTGCTGGATTCTTATGATTTATGGCATGCTAGACTTGGACACGTTAACATGAATTCTATTAAAAAATTAATGAGATTGGGAAACATTCCTAAAACTGATAAGTTCCCAAATTCAAAATGTGAAACGTGTATTGAATCTAAGTATGCTAGAAAACCATTTCCACATGTTGATAGAACTACTTCAGTTTTAAGTTTAATACATTCTGATTTATGTGATTTAAAAGGATATGTTACTCGTGGTGGAAATAAATATTTTGTAACTTTCATTGACGATTACTCCCGTTATTGTTATATTTATCTTCTTAAGAGTAAGGATGAAAGTTATTCAAAATTTGTTTCATATAAAACTGAAGTAGAAAATCAGTTAGATAAAACTATTAAGATTTTAAGATCTGATAGGGGAGGAGAATATTCAGGTGAGCTTGATAAATTTTGTGTTGATAATGGTATTATTCATGAGACTACTCCACCATATTCTCCCCAATCTAATGGTATAGCTGAAAGGAAAAATAGAACTCTAAAGGATATGGTCATTTCAATGCTAAACTCTTCTGGATTACCTTTTAACATGTGGGGGGAAGCACTTCTTACTGCATGTTATGTTCTTAACAGAATTCCTAGTAAGAAAAATGATAAATCCCCTTATGAATTGTGGAAAGGTAGAATACCTTCATATAAATATCTTAAAGTGTGGGGGTGTTTAGCTAAGGCATCTATTCCAGCACCTAAGAGAACTAAACTTGGTCAAAAAACTGTTGATTGTGTGTTCATAGGTTATGCTTTTCATAGTAATGCCTACAGATTTTTAGTAATTGACTCTAAAAATATTTTGATTGAAAAGAACACAATTTTTGAAACTAGAGATGCAGAATTTTTTGAAAATAGATTCCCTGTTAAAGAAAAATCTGCAGGACCAAGTAGCTCTCTTAGTGTCCCTCCTAGTGTTAGAGAAGAACCTATTGAATTAGAAGAAGCTGAAGTTAGGAGAAGCAAAAGACCTAGGACTACTACTTCTTTTGGTCCTGACTTTCTAACATACTTAGTAGAGGATGATCCTATTACATTTGATAAAGCTATATCTTCACCAGATTCTATATTTTGGAAGGAAGCTATAAATAGTGAATATGATTCCATTATGTCTAATAACACTTGGGAATTAGTAGACTTGCCTAGAGGATGTAAAACCATTGGGTGTAGATGGATTTTTAAGAAAAAATTGAAACCTGATGGTTCAATTGATAAATTTAAAGCAAGACTTGTAGCTAAAGGCTATAAATAAAAAGAAGGAGTTGACTTCTTTGATACATATTCACCTGTTACTAGAATTACCTCCATTAGGATGTTAGTTGCAATTGCTTCATTGCATAATCTTATTATACATCAAATGGATGTCAAGACTGCCTTTTTATATGGAGATTTAGAAGAAGAGATTTATATGGATCAACCTGAGGGATTTGTGGTAGAAGGCCTTGATGATAAAGTGTGTAGACTTAAAAAATCTCTTTATGGCCTTAAACAAGCCCCTAAGCAATGGCATGAGAAATTTGATACAGCTTTGACATCTAATGGTTATGTGATAAATGAAGCAGATAAATGTTTATATAGCAAATTTGTGGGGAATAGTGGTGTTATAATTTGCTTATATGTGGATGATATGCTTATAATGGGAACTAGTTTAGATGTGATTAATAAGACTAAACAGTTTCTGAAAAAGCACTTCGAAATGAAAGATTTGGGTGTTGCTGATGTTATTCTAGGGATTAAAATAGTAACACATTCCGAAGGAATTACTTTAACCCAATCACATTATGTAGAAAAAGTGCTTAAGAAGTTTAACCAATATAATTGTATTCCCGCTAAAACACCCTATGATGCAAGTCATCATTTGAGAAAACATTCAGGTCCTAGTGTTTCTGCTTTAGAATATGCTAGAGTGATCGGCAGTCTCATGTATCTCATGAACTGTACCAGACCTGATATAGCATATGCTGTCGGTAGACTTAGCAGGTATACTAGTAATCCTAATAATGAACATTGGGATGCTCTCATTCGAGTCTTGAGGTATTTGAGATACACTCTAGACTGGGGAATACATTATACTAAATATCCTGCTGTACTTGAGGGATATTGTGATGCTAATTGGATTTCAGATACCAATGAAACTAAATCTACAAGTGGATATGTTTTTACATTAGCAGGTGGTGCTGTATCTTGGAAATCTACTAAGCAAACCTGTATTGCGAGATCCACTATGGAATCAGAGTTCATAGCATTGGATAAGGCAGGTGAAGAAGCTGAATGGTTAAGGAATTTTCTTTTGGATGTTCCTTTGTGGTCCAAACCACTTCCAGCTATCTATGTCCATTGTGACAGTCAAGCAGCTATTTCAAGAGCTCAAAATTCATCCTACAATGGAAAGTCTAGACATATTCGTAGGAGGCACAATACTGTGCGTCAGCTGCTTAAGGATGGGGTTATAGCTATTGACTATGTGAAGTCAAGTGATAATATTGCTGACCCATTAACCAAAGGATTAGCTAAAGAGCTAGTTCAGAAAACATCGAGGGGGATGGGGCTAAAGCCTATTACAAATTAGATCACCTATAATGGAAACCCAACCTTGCGATTGGAGATCCCATGGATAAGGTTCAATGGGATAACAAAGTTATTGGAGTGATTTGTGGGGGTACTACATTGAATTTATTTCAAACCCCTCCCTATAATGAGTAGTACCAACTGTATTGATTAGAGGATGAGCAAATGCTCTTAATGTTTTCTATAGCTGATATTCAGTGGGATGTTTAAATACAGTGCATCCTTGATAGAAGCACCTATTTGAGTGTGGAAGTGGGGCCGCTTCCTATGAGAATTGAGGCTAATTCTCTAGAGCACTCAAAGAAACCGGGAAAGTTCACGGCCGAAATGAACACAACCAAATCATAATTGTGGAGTTCAAGACATAGTTCACTCTACAGTTAGCAAGCTCGATAGAATATACAAAGCTAAGGTTCAAGTCGATAGACACCTAAGCCTGCGTGATTTCTACCGTACTCCAGAATATTATTTTTCTTTATCTTATTTCTTTCATGTGGGGGATTGTTATATATTTATACAATAAATATAATATGTGAAAGAAATAATTAATTAAGATAAAGTGTCCAACTGGTAAAAATGTGGAATTTGTGTGGGAGGTCAGGGGTTCGAGCCACGCCTCACGCATTATATCAAAAAGTCTTTGATTGGGGCCTTGGGCTCTTGGGCTTTATTGATTCTAATAAAATAATTATTATTTTTTAATTATTTTCGGAATTATTTAATGGGTCAACTAGCCAGTAAAATATGACTGTTTTAACTGCCCAGTTTTAATATCCATTACCATAGGTCATTACATCTGCAACTTAATGCTAGATCATGGTGGAAGAAGTTACATCTCTTTATGCCTATATAAACACACTTTTGGGTATTAGAAAATTACAACAAAAACGAAATTGTTTCTTCATATATACAGTAAATTATTATACTCAAATTATTTTTTCGTATTTCTGGAGTACACTTGAGAGTTCTGAAAACCTTTTGTGATTGTTGAACAATTGGTTTATTTGATCGTTATATCCTGGAGGTGATTGTCCACGAAGGTCGCAGCAGTTATCGACGGGCAATTTCGCTTTAGGACATCGTGCTGTCACGAGACTCGATCTATTGATAAGTTATTTCTGCACTTTATTATTATTTTATCCAACAGAAAGTACAAGTAAAGAAAGCTGTATTATAAACTTTTGATCTAACCTTTAGACAGTGTAAGAATAATTCCACCTACTAGTCCCAACTCTAGGATTAGTGGGTAGGTCATAGGTGAACATTTTCTTGTTAAGTGGACTTCACTTGCCCTGGGTACCACACGATATTTTGATATTCTAGCTTTTAATTTCAATAGCACTTCTGATTTTGAATCCAATTTTTTCCGTCACGTCATTTTATATACTATTTTTATGTACATCGTTCTTTACTTGTACTTTCCAAAACATGAACTTGGATTTATCAACCTTTGCAATGGAGAGATATGTCAATTTTTTTTTTTAAATAATAAAATATTGAAGATGATCTAAATAATTAAAGAATGTGTAGAAAAACTAAGTATAGTATTTGTGAATATTAATGACTTAAAATTAGCGTTGGTTTTGGTGGAAAAGTTATATCAAATTTGGTGTATATTATTGGAAATGATGCAAGTAATTAAATTATTAAAGAATATGTGTAAAAGGGCTAATAACTCTTAAAATTAGTGTTCAGCATGAGTTGTATTACATATTATATAGTTAATGAAATGACAAATGAATGTAGGTCACGACATGTGGAAAAGCACTTGAATGTAATTGAAAAAAAAAAAAAAATGTTAAATCTTATCTATCGTTTAATGCCGTATTGTTTTATATCAAACGTGGTGAAGTTATTCTTTTGCATGTTTATAGGAATGGCCTAAAGAAAATACAAACATATTATTTTCGTGTAATGGTCTTTTTTTATTAATCTTTATATGTTTTAGAGTGCATATGTAAAGATCTGGAATCGAACTAATTACCCTCCCACTACACCATACTATTATCCAAAATTTAAAGCCAAGCCCTCGGATGACTAATAAGAACTCACTCCCACATTTCTTACAAAATAAATACAAGTGAGAATTGTAAAAATGTGTGATAAATCTAATAATAAAATTGTGGAAATGATAATCTAGATGGTGCAATAAGTAGTTTGATTTTGTTTCTTATGATTCTTCTCCAGGATTTTTTGACGTTCTCTCACTAGCTGCGATCAGGCACTTGACATAGTCGAATGTTGCAAGTCTTATGCTGTGAATAAAATGTAGAAGGAATTATGTTCAAAAAAAATAATCTAAACTGTAATACATTAAAAGATCCCTTCGAACCAAAAAGGAAAGGAAAAAGATTCCAATAAAAGGGAAAAAAGATTTACAAACGGAGGATGCAAAAGTAAGAGACATAAATGATATATGTGTTTTTGCACATTTATTTAATACCTAAATATACTTATTATTGATGAAATGAGCGGATATCGACTCACAATTGGGTAGTTTTGGTTTTTATAGATCACACATCTTAAATAGAAATAGAACTAGGGAAAATGGGCCAAAAGCGTATAGAATTATGAATTTTGGGACAAAAATGTAGAGGTCAGAAATTTTGAGGACCTGTTTTGTAATTTTTGAAGGGCATGATTGAAATTAAAGTCAAGATCTGAGGATCAAATTGTACAAGATAAAGGTCAAGAGACCTGATGTGCAATTATCTAGAGACTTAGCTGCAAAAAGAGGATGAAATCGAGACCCGAGGTCCGTTTTAAATGGTTTTACAAAACTTGGGGACTTGTGTTGCAACTTCTCTAGGTTTTAAGACTAAAAAATGGCATCAGCTTCGGAAATAGTTGTCAGACTCGACTGAGACACAAATTCGGACAATGGAGCTGGTCAATGAGTTAGTTATTCAACCGGTGGGCCATTGCATAAAAAGAAGGAGCACTTGAAGGATTGCTACAAATTGTAGAATAAAAAAATGATGGGTGCAAGTAGACATTCAAATATTTCAGGCGAAGCAAACCTCACGGAGAATGTTGTAAGTAATGGAGATCTCTTAACTATTTATGACATCGAGTCTAAATCGGAAGAGGATTGAATTCTTGATTCAACACGTGTGTTTCATATGTGTCATAATAAGGACTTATTTACTATATATGAAACTGTTTCCAAATGTGTCGTGGCTATCGAAAATAACGCATCTTGTCGGGTTGTTGGAATAGGTACAAGTCGGATTAAAGCTTTTGGATGTGACAATTAAAACACTTGGCTAGGTTCGACATGTTCTAAATTTGAAAAAGAATCACATCTCGTTGCCTGCTCTTAATTTAAAAGATTATAAGTTCTTTGGTGGAGGTAGAGCCTTGAAAGTTTGTAAGGGTGCGCATTTTGTATTGGAGGGACATAAAATGTCCCAATTATACATCTTGCAGGGTCGTGCAGAATCCAGTAGAGTCGATCAGCATATGTTCAGTAACGTGGTGGACATTCAGTTTGGTACAATACCTTTAGGCTCATAAAAGGGTCCGATTTGAAAAATACTACTCAATGAAGTTCAGAAGTAAGAAATATTTTTAATGACCGATTTAAATTTTCTTACAAATTTTAGTAACCATTGATGAAATTAGCTCAATTTTTAAATGTAATTAAGCAATATATATCACTAATAATTTCACTTAATATAGAATAATAAACATTTGTGTAAATGAGAAAATGCTTACTTTAAATATTTAGAGTTTTAGAGAAATGAAAACAGTAATAAACTAATAATATAATAAATATTAAACAAACAAATATCACCCATTTTTCAAAATAATCTATGTGATACATTATGAGATAAATTTGTCACTTATAATTAGTTTATTAGTTTCATGATGAGTGAAATAAGTTGGCAAATTTTGATTTTTTTTTTTTTTTTGCAGGCCGACCCGAGCCACACATGCTGGCCCGGCTTGGTGGAACCGAGCCCGAGCCGGGCCCGACTCGGGCTTTTTCCGAGTCGAGCCCGAGCCGTCGAGCTTTTTTGCCATCCCTATCGCCACCTGTATCCCTTGTCTGACACCTTTGGGTGGTGATATTCTGTATCCCGAGGTGTTTGCTGGGTTGTGAGCTATTTTATCCCCTTTAATTGGATTTCTTCATTCTTTCAACCTGGTATCAAAACACATATTGAAACGTATAAAATGAAAATCAAATAACTAAAGAAATAAAAGCTTAAAGATGCAAGACCTTAGAAGAAGATCTACTCAGCTGTTTTGCATAGTGACAGCATGAATTTCAATTCACCGTTGATATTGGTATAGGATGATTAAAATTGCTTACTAATATACCTATCTTTGGTTTATCACCTGGTCTAGAGATAACTTTGAAGGGCCACAATTTGACGTCACTCTGCACAGAGGCATCACCATATACCTTGAAATTAGACTGCACTGAATCCCTCTACAGTCCGCTGATTAACAAACACCCTTAAAACTTTCCTAATGGATGCAGAAAATTCCTCTAACCTGGCAGTTGGCACCTACGGCACCATCAACCAACTCTTGTAGAAATACATTCTCAATCTCATCCTTGCATTCACCTTCAACTGTCTTCCATGCTCTAAATATAATCTCGCCATACCCCTCAAGCATTGATTTACGCCCAAATGGAATATGTGACTTCATCATAGCAAACACATCCTTAGCTAGCTGCCCACTCAGACCAAACAAAAACGCTATAAATTTCTTCCCATCCTCCGATAAAACCCAATATTTTTCCCGGCATCTTGAATCAAAATACCAATAGTCAAAATCCCTAATTAGAAAATCCTAAATCCTAAATAAAAAAACACAGACACAGTCACACAGTGAGAAAAACCGAAACTTACCTCATCAGATGAGCAGGGCGACCGGCGACGGGAGTTGGAACGGGCGGAGCTCGAAAACAGAACGTGTGTGGTGTGGGAGTGGAGTCTCGGCCTGCGGGTGGGAGACGAGAGAGATGAGAGAAGAAATGAGGATGTATTTTGCGGTGGAATGGAGTGGTGGTGGTGGCCGGTGGGAGTTTGAGACGGGGGAGAGAGCGCCTCGAGGTCGAGAGTGAAATGTGAAGAAACGAGAGAGGATTCGATTTTTTTCGTTTTATATTGGAGAAAGAAAAAAACTTTTCAACATCTCTGAAAGTCACCTTTCGCAACGTTTAAAACTTTTTACAACATTTGATAAACGTTGCTAAAAGTCACATTTCACAATGTTTATCAAACGTCGCTGAAAGTCACATTTAGCAACGTTTATCAGACGTTGCGAAAGGTAAAACTTTTTACAACGTTTATCAAACACGAAATGTAAGACTTTTTAAAGGTGACTTTCAGCAACATTTGATAAACTTTGTGAAAAGTCTAACATTTAGCAACGTTTGATAAATGTTGTTTAAGGTAAAACATTCCGCAACACTCAATAAACGTTGCTAAATGTGTTTACCGCAACATCTTTCTAAAAAATGTTGTCAAAACTCATTTATTAATATCAATGGTAACATTAACTTATTAAAATGTTGTCAAAAGATCATTTTGGCATATATGATTTATAATTTCCAGTTTTTCTATGATAATACCAAAGAATTTCATTCAATTGCCTTTTCACATTTTGACATTTTCTCCCTGGACTTAGATGATTATGATTTTCCATCTCAAATATTTTAGTTTCGGTGAGCAATTGTTTTCCTCGATGTCCGCAAATAACCCACATTTATCAAAAACCACAAATTTTTATTAAGGTGGTTATTTCACACTATATATTTTTATAAATATACTACATTTTAATTATATTAAAACCACGTTTGGAAGAAATTAAAATAAAGATTTTAATTAAAATTAAAATCAATAATTAATTTTAACTACACATTTCATTGATCAACAACTTTTCAACAACAGGTTTCATCAACTTTTATCAAAATCTACTAAAAATCTAATTTTAATCTCCAACAAAACAAGAACTGAATGTCTTAAATCTTTATTAATTATCACATTTAGATCATTACTTTTTTCATCATATTCTTATAAGTCCTTTTTGCTCAATTTTAATGAATTTTTTGACTGAATAATAATGTTGGGACTAAGAAAAATTATTATTTTAGAAAAGTATTATATTTTTCTATAAAATTATTATTAATGACCATGGCTTCAGAATAACTTAAAATATTAATCATTCGATTTATTTCATGTACACATGAAATAAATTTTTTATAGTAACTAGTTTTAACTTAAGATCCCCAATTATTTCAAATTTTATACATTTTTTCTACTATGACTTTTCATTTGAAATAAATTAAAAGAAATTGCAAGATTTAGTCAAATGAAAATATTAATGTTGAACCAAAAGTTAGTGAAAATAAAGGAATCAACGGATTGTGTGAAGTTATTTTTGGTTTACGCTATAGAAATGTGACAAATGTCGAACACCTTTCAAACCATTCTAGTGAAAATGATGCGATGATGAAATCTCATATTGATGAATATATTATTCAAATGGTACTCAATACACCCATCAATGATGATCTAGATGATAATTGTGTATTACTAATTGTTTCTTCAAAAGATGCATTTCATCATAATGGGCCGACGGGAGAAATCGAGCTTAGCATTGTGGCTTCTCCGTCTGCCATGCTTGATAGTGACTGAGTTTTGAGAATTCCAAGATATTGACAAAAAATGCTGTAGTGAAGCTTTAGACATTTTTCAGCATTTTTAGTTTTGTATTAAGGAGAAAATGAAAGATATGCTCATCTAGTTCCCCCCACAAAGAACACGCAATTTGGTTTTAAAGTCCCTGCTGTAATTTAAAGTTTTTTTCTGGAAAGATCTTGCTTGCGTGAACGTCGAGGAAGAGCTAGCACTACAAACTTATCAGAATACTCCATTGAACTCAAAACGTGAAATTAGTTAAAAGATAAAGAAAAATTTTCGATTTACGTATAATATTATTTTATGAAAAAATATATGATTAGAAATAAATTTTGATAAAAAAAATGAGTTTTTGAAAATTGGAAACCAAACATAAGCATATTTCTTACCTGTTTAATCATGAGAAGCGTCATCAATTAATTTGGTCTATCTATTGACTGACGGTTATCATATGATAATAATAAGATAATAATACTCGTAGAGATTAAAATCTAAATATTAATTTTAATTATATATTTTATAGGTTACAATTTTTTAATCACACTTCTATCAACTTTCATTAATTAAGTAACTAATCGTCTTCAAATAAAGATAGTAAAAGAAATAGACATTCTTCTATATAAGCGTTCTTAGTATTAGAATAACATTTTTTCTAGTTGTAAAAATTTAATATTATTTAAATACCCCACGTAATTCAAGGCCAAATTACAAGTAATTCTTTATACCTTTTGGAGGCTTATTGTTCAATTTAAATAATGAACATACTTTTATAAGCAGGGGCGGACGCAGGACTTGAAACTTAGGGGGGCACAATTAAACTCGAAAAAACGTTGAGGGAAATTATACAATCGAAAATTTACGTCCAAAAAACTCATACTTATGTAATTTTGCATCCGACCATTTACGTAGAATATGACTTTTTCGAATGTAAAAAATTCAAATTTTTTTATCATATTCCATATAAAATTTCCTAATAAAATGATGAAAATTACATTAAAAAATTTGTATCATAAAAATAATAAATATTAATGAAATAATTGAATTTTTTAAAAAAAATATTCGAGTTGGACGTCTTTCTTCAAAACTCACGTTTAACGTATTTTTAAGTATTTTCGATATCTGTTTAGACTATTCGATATGTCCATAATTTAGTTCTCGAAATAAATTTTGAGATGATATAAACAATTTGTAAAATCGATTAGCGTATGATCGTCGGAGAATTTTTAAAATTAGCTTTCAAATTTATTGTGATTTTGCCCCTGTTTGGTGTAGATTAAAGTCAGATTTTTAGTAAATTTTGATAAAATTTATATATTTAAAGATTCCATGATATATGTTAATAAAATTAATTGTTAACTTTGATTTAGATTAAAATTTATATTTCAATCAATACCAAACATGACTTTATTTGAAAATTAAAAAAAAAAAAAAAAAAAAATTCTCAAAAGCTAGTGGGGCACGTGCCCCACTAGGCCCTACCTTGGGTCCGCCCATGTTTATAAGTCCTTTTTGAGATTATAAGTTGGTGAATCTTATAAAATGTGTAATTAAAAGTTGATAAAGATTGCGACTCAATGAAATGTATGGTTAAGAATGAATTTTGATTTGATCAACTTATAATTTAAAAAAAGCTTTCTCAAACATGGGCTAATTTTTTATTTTTTTTTTTCATTTTCTCTAAATATACAAAATTAAACATGCTTGAATATTTGTATAGATTTCTCCACGCCTTTTTGGATGAATTGCGGCTTCCCCTTTCATTCCACTGGGCCCACCTCAAATATATTTGATATTAGGAGAAAATTATGGTTAGGTGAGATGATTTTTCATTGTAATTTTATAGTCGACAAACAGGCACGGTATTTTGAGCGAAGAAAATCATGAATTTGTCCATTTGAGTTGAGGAAACACTGAAATCTGCAAAAATGAACCTCACTAAGGTCACAATCTACTAATATGAACACATCCACAACTTATTAAGGAAAATGCTAGTCAAAGAGGGATAAAAACAAAACAACTGGGAACGGCCGACAGATACAGTTGGCAACAAAACATTAGGGGATGAAAAAATTTAAAACAAAAACAGCGGAATCACGAGCCGACACGTGTATTTATTTTATTTATTTTTTCCGTCTGAATTCCCTATTTGAGTGGTTTAATTGATTTACTATTATGATAAGGACACATCGTTTGACAAGATTTTAATTAAAATCAAAATTAATAATTAATTTTAATCGTATATTTTACAATTTTTCAATTAGATTTTTCAATTAGATCAAAGGGTAACATTGAGCGGGACAATACATTTTTCAATTAGATTTTTGATACATAGGGAAGTGTTAATCAATGTGTATTTTAATCTTACTTATTTAGTTATTTCTACTTACATATTATTAAAATCTTAAATTAAAGTTACCGTATTGGATGAAATTATTTAAATAAATCAATATGCACATCCACGCGTGCGTAAAAAGCAACTGTAAAATTTTTTGACTGTAATCTTGGTAAGAAGATAATATTTTGTATTGATCCTGTCCACTTATACACGGCCAATATAAAAAAAGAAAAAACAACAATTTTTATTTTCTGAAATGAGTATGATTGAAACACTAAAATTTTGTTATGAAGTCGATTTATTTTTTATTACAAGACCTTGACTATAGATTATGATTATAGTTATTCTAACATAGAATTAAGCTACTTATACATCACTTTTGTACATGAAATGTAATCGAAACCATTGATTATTTGAAGTGTTGTTAAAATAAAAAATAATGTTATATGCAGTCGCTTACTACTGTAATCGTCTTATGTTACATACATGTGTCAAAACTGTTTTGTCACATGAATAAAGTTGTGATTCGATTCACTCACCCCTTCGTATATTTATTTCTATTTTAATTTATTTCAACTTTAGTTTTTTTTTCCGGAAAAAGGTGGACGCGTTTGTTAAATGGAGAACGACCGGTTGCTACCGAAAAAAAATTAGAAAAAAGTAAGTGCCCAAAAGTTAGCATGCAAAAATGGGAGGTCTATTAGCAAAAAGTCCGAACACAATTTGTCTTTTCTAATTTGCAATAATCTCATCTCTATATATAGACTGTTTAAGGCTCAGTTGTTTACCAAAAATTAACCGGAAGATCTCACAATTAATTAGTCAGGATCGATAATTGTAGAGCTTTTCCTCGACATTCAGGCAAGTAAGCTCATTCCTCCTATTTTTATGATCTTATAATTACATTTTCTCTCCTCCCATATTCATGCTAATTTATGTCATGGGAGAAAATATTATCTTGGAAGCGATACTTAGTCAAGTGAAAATTTATATAATTTTTGAGTTGTGTTTAGCCTTTTCTTACGTGATAATGAATTCACGATCTACAATTAATGATTGATAAAAATTAACAAGTCGAGTTATACTTTGTTTGATTTTTGTTTATATATAATTAGGACATTGCCTGTGGTCATGAAGCCCACATCCAGTTCACCTTTGAGCACGAAGGTGGCTCGTGGGTGGGTGTGAGGCGGGTTTAGGCCACCTGGTGCATAATCAATGCGCGAAAGTGACACTCCTAGAGTTCCAGGCAGTTGGCCAGCCAGAACTTTGCCATTGTTCTTCTGAAAATGGACTGAGCCTTTAGGGAATGTGAAAATTTCACCTTTCTTGATAGACTTGGAAATTAGGACATTGCCTGTGGTCATGAAGCCCACATCCAGTTCACCTTTGAGCACGAAGGTGGGTGTGGGTGGGTGTGGGGCGGGTTTAGGCCACTCAGTGCATATATAATAAATGCGCGAAAGTGACACTCCTAGAGTTCCGGGCAGTTGGCTAGCCGGAACTCTGCTATTGATCTTCTAGAAATGGACTAAGCCTTTAGGGAATGTGAAAATTTCACCTTTCTTGACTAGCTTGTACTTCGTTTGATTTTTGTCTATATATAATTCCTGATTTACAGAGCCATGGACTTGCCCAACCAGCAACCACTCATCAATATCTCTCTCTCAATTAAAATCACTTCTGCCACTGTCTTAATACTAATGGGAATAGGCGTCCATATGATGTTTCAATGGTGTGGGAGAAGGACCCACTCGAATGCAGGATTAGAAGCTGCTGCAAATAATCATAATGTGAAGCTTTAGACATTTTTAATGAATGCCATATTGTGTAATGCAAATATAAATAATTGAATGTTTCATGGTACGTGAATTTCATGATATAGAACATATATATTTGGAATCTTCAGCATTTTTAGTTTTGTATTTAGAAGACAATGAAAGATATGCTCGTTCTTTTCTATATGGAATTTCGAGTAGTTGGTATTTTTTGAAATCCCTTTCACTCATCTTTCTAGCGGTACCAAGAACACACAATTTGGCGAATAAAATATAAGGTTTTAAAAATTAAATATTGAGGGAGTGTTATTTACGCCTCTTTAAATAAATAAAAATTAAAGAAATCGTTGAAAATAACATACGGAAGGAAGGAAATATTTTCCAAATTCCAACTTAGTGAGTGAGACTATCCTATCAATACCATTGAAAATTGGCTTTCTAAAGAAAAGAGCTTTTATGTGCTATTTGATTCGTGAAATCCACCAAAATATTTCCCCGGAGGACCGTGTGGACGTTAACTTTTAGCGCTTTTCAATTTTTTTTTTTTTTTTACTCGAATATACGAAAAATTAAGCATTAATTTAGAAATTACATAATTAATTTAAAAACTACAAAATTAATTATGCAAGTGGTTGAATTTTACAAAGGTCATAAATTTACAAAGTACAAATTTAATTATGTAAGATGGGCCATGCGAGCCCACATACGGGACGACTCGTATTTGTGCTCATGCGACTAGCAAGTTGCCCTCGGACTCGGGTCAAATCTCATTTTTCGAGTCGAGCCACGAGCCGCTCCAACTGACGGCCACCACTACAAACAAAAATATTTATGCATGGGTTTATTAAAGCAATTCATATGAAATCTTACCACCAAGATTAGGAGTGTATGCAGGGACGTAGCCAGATTTTAAAGTTGGGGGGGCGAAAATACGGGGGGTGGAGGGGGGCAGGCCCCCCTCTCGGGGGTCGCCCCCGAAATTTTTTTTTTTTACTAAGAGAATTGAAAACAACGATTTTGAGTACCAAAATAGTACTGAAATTCAATGTTGATTCAATCACTACTGACTATTTTACTCCTTAATTCTTAAATTCAAATATTCAATAACTAACAATTACACAAACTAACAACAACTACTCTACTTAATTCTTAAATTCAAATATTCAAAAACAACTAAACATGCATTATGCATAAACCAGGTTGAGAATTGGGTTTTAATTAGTTGGGTTTGAGAATTGGGAACTTATGTGTTGGATTGGATTTGGGCTATTGATTTATTTAAGTAACTATTGGATCTTTTGTTTAGATCTAAGATTTTTGTATGTTGAATTTTAAAATGTAAGTTATTTACTCAATATTTATTAATGGAAAAAAATAAAAAATCTCAAAATTTTTGGGGCGAGTCAAAATCTTGGGGGGGCGAAATTGAAAAATACATTAGAAATTAACTAGAAATAGTGTACCGCGGACAATGTTGGGGGGCGGAAGGATGAATCTAGACATAGAGCAATCATACTTTATAGATGGCATTGAACGTAATTGCAAATAAAAAAAGATGTTAAATCTTATCTATCGTTTAATGCAGTACTGTTTTATATCAAACGTGGTGAAGTTATTCTTTTGCATATTTATAGGAATGGCCAAAAGAAAATACAAACATATTATTTTCGTGTAATGCTCTTTTATATTAATCTTTATATGTTTTAGAGTGCATATGTAAAGATCTGGAATCGAACTAATCGATGGGCAATTGCATAAAAAGCTATAAAAAAATAACCTGAGATTTAGTGTGTTTGTTGGTGAATTTTTGAAGATTTAGAAGTTGGTGTTCTTGGCCAGTTCGGTTCTACAGTTTCAGCTTTAGGTGACACGTCTGGTCTGCAATTCTGGTTTCAGATTGGGTTTGTTGGTCAGTTTTTCATTCCACAGGGGCCGATTTCAGTTCGGTCAGGCTCATCCAGTTCAGTCTCAAGTCAATTCTTCATTTCTGATTATGTGATTCTGTGTTCAGCTTTTGTTTTGGTGTTCTTCCAAGTTCCAACTGCTGTGTTCGCATACATTTAGTTTGGTGTTCAACTTTTGAGTCAGCTTCGTGTGGTGTGGGTTGACCAGATTTCTGTTGCTTTTGGTGGTTTCGTCTAGCACAGGTCAGCTTCCAGGATTAATGGGGTTTGTATGTTGTGGCTGCGATTGACTGCAGTTTGGGGGAGGTTTGAGGAGGCGGCATCTGTTTTGGAACGGGCAATTAAAGTGTCGGAAGTGTCGAGGGGTGGAAAATAATGTTTTAAAGGTATGAAATTGTGGGTGCTGTATAAAAAAAAATTGGATATAATTTGTAAAAGAATAAAAAGTTTAGATACTAAAATTATAATTATTATTTTTTAATTTTGACATTTTTTCTGTTTTTAGCGGAACATCTTACGATAGGGGGTTTTTTGCACATAAGGTTTTAAATATAGCGATTTTCTACGATTTCCAATAAATATAGGGGTATATCGCAAATTAGAGGGATTTTCTTCTATTATTCCTAATTAAATACAACAATTTGAAAAATAAAAAATAAAAAAACAAGTGTCCAGAAGAAGAATAGGAACCATATTACCCTAACTACAACGACATTCGAGATTGGGTGGGAGCAAGATAATTTGCCATCCCTAACTACAACGGGTGAATTCAATACCCTATTTTGAACGCACACTTCAATGTTAATTGTTTGTTCAAAATTCCGAAGAAACGGTATTTTATTTATTGATAAATCAAGTTACAACTTACAACTATAACATTTTAGGAAAAGAAACAAATATACGGAACCAACAAAATGGAAAACAAGAACCAAACAGAGAACAAGAAAAGAAGAAAACAGCTGATCCCACATGAAATTCTTACATTTTCAATGGATCCCACTCTATAAAATCATGCAGAGTTCATCTCCATTTGTTCCCAGCAACATGTAGAATCAATCCCAATGAAGAAATAACAAATGTAGCAATCTGTTTGAATCTTTCTCATGGAACCGAATCTGTAAGGCGTTGATCAAATTCTCATCGTTCCTTCATCGGATGATCTGAAACTTAGGTTTACAGTGTCTGCATGATCTGCAAACAGATTCAAGAGAAAAAAAAAAAAAAAAATGATTAGTTGGGTATAAAAAAAAAATTTAGTTCTTGATTACATAGTAAATTTTAGGGTTGATGCTTACTATTTGAAGTTTTGAAAATGAAAAAGCAAGCCCCGATAACTAGGTAACATAGCAGAAGAACTAGTCCTTTTAGGTAATGAGATGTTCCGTCCTGCAAGATTCGCGCACGTGTTAATTTGAAGATAAATGTGTAAATAAATAACAAACTTTTATAGACAAGTAACTGTTCTATCAAACAAATGTCGATTTGAAAAATCCGGTTATTAATTCATCGCATGAAGATTAATTACCTGTAAAGTGAATGCTGTGATGATAATTGATAGAGCGAGACAGCTCGTTTCAAGGATATTGAAGTCGAGGTTCATGTCTATACCGATTATCCAGGCCACAATTGCGCTTAAGGGAATCTGATTATTTCAAAAATAATTAAAAACATTACTTAATTAATCTTCAGTAAGCACACCAGTGTACCTTAGGATTGTAATTGATTAAGGTTCTTACCACAAAAATGGCAATTTGAGTTGCCGAACCCAAAGCTACGCCCAAAGTGATATCCTGTCCAGAAAATTTTCTTCTTAGACTTTGCAAGTTAAGTAGATAAGACAAAGAAAGCGGCGAAAAAAGAAAGAATGACGACGCTTTTTTCGCATAGTTGCTTTTCTATTTCTTCTACTTCAATTTCAAGACTAGCCGCATTCTAGTTAGAATCGTCTTCAAATTGTTCGTTTGAAAAATAAAAAAAAACAGTCCTCCATGACTTACCAGCTTGTTCTTAAAGGCAAATATGACAGCCCCAGCATGTTCTGCTGCATTTCCAACTATTGGTAGTAAAATTACACTGATGAAACCGACTGATAATCCCCAGGAGTCTGATGCAGCCTGTTGCAGAAAATGCCATAAACACGAAATTATTTAGATCCCAACAAACTTTAAAATTATCCATCTTGAATGATAGTTGAAAATTCACCTCAATTGTGCCCACAACATATTCTGAAAGTAGGGCTATGACTGCAGTCATCAGAACTAGCCAAACAAATGCACTCCAGAATCCAACTACGGGTGATTCGTCTGAAACTACGTCACTATCTTCTTCTTCGTCCTGATAATTTTCGCCAACATAAGTTCGTCTAAAGATACTACAATAGAGTCGAGATCTCTATAGTCGACCCTATCAAACGTCTTTTATAGGTACATTTTACATGGCCTAAAGCACGTAGTTATTTTGCAACGCGAGTTAAATAGGGTAGGCTAACTTTTTGAACGGGAAAAAACTTCGAAATGTCTCACCTCAGAAGCCTCGAATAGTTGTCGATGAGTCCATAACTGGAACACAATGTAAGAAATGTACGCAATCAACATCACAATGCAACTGGCTCTTGATAATGCAAGAGCTTCTGTCCCTGTCAATTCCGCAGCATTTCCAGAATATCGAAACATCAAGGGCAGAACATGGCAAAGCAATCCCAAAAACAAAAGGATGGCGTTCACATCCGCTTGTTTCTGTTACAGTTCAACACAGATCATTATACGAGAATTCGATTTTCAGACTATAAATTTGCACAATTAATGGAAGCAGAACGTCATACTCTATCGAACTTCTGTTCCTTTCCGATATTTGCAATGCCACCACAGAAAAGAGAGGTGCCAAGAACCAGAAGAAGGTTTGAAAGTATAGAACCAAGTAGACTGTATTTCACTACATCTACTTTGTGCCGGACAAGAGCAAGTATGGATATTATCAGCTCTGTAGCATTTCCACATGTGGCATTTAGAAGCCCTCCAACTGCAAAAATGTCCGCAACAAGATCGAAATAAGGATTTGGAAACCGTAACGAAAGAACAAAATGACAAATTAAACTTTATTCTCGAGAATTTATACTAAGCACCACGAACCATTTTTTTCGCCACCCTATTCGATTCATTGCTACTATACTGTATTTAATCTAAATTTTATTTTAAAAAAAAAAAAAAAATCTTGATTCTTCCATTATTTTGTATCATGGTGATTTTTTCTGAGCTTTTGCACACCACTAAAGCAATGCCTGACACATTGAATTATCCCTATCAACATTTTGGTACAGATTTTGGACACTATCACATAAAAAAATAATGTATGAAAATGGATTCATTACCTGTTGGACCTGTGTAGAAAGCGATTTGCCTGCATAAGAATCAAAGATGGGAGAGGATAGTTTTAAGATCCTGATTATATTATTTATTCGAAAGGATTAATTAAATTTGAGCATAATTATTAATTATAAAACTCTTACTCTGTCAAGAAGCTGACACGTTCAGCAAGCGGAGTGAGGCCAATTAAACTCAAAACGAACACCCATGACTGTTCAAAAAAAAAAAAAAAATAAGAACGCTGTGATGAATGATCGACGAGTTATAATTAATGCAAGAAAGGTATGTTTAGAAAGAAAAAAAAATATTAATTATATGTATGAAATCCTCAATCAACTATGTTTTTAGCAATAAATTCGTGAGGTAAGACAAATTTGCAGGTGGTTTGTCATCATATCTGAAGCATGCCAGCAGTATGCTTTAATTAATTAACTAAACTGTGAAATAATTCTTTCTCCAAGATAATTTAAAAAGGGTGATTAATTTTGACTTAGTTCGAATAAATACGGGGTGTCCTCAGTTGAGATAATGATGGATAATAAAAATTCTTCTAAATTTAAGTATTCTCAATTGAGATTTTAAAATTTAGGTGTCTCCAATTGAGATTTTAATGAAATTCAGAGGGTGTTTGGCAGAGATTAAAATTAGATTTTTTGTAGATTGTGATAAAAGTTTTTGAAATATGTGGTTGAAAAGTTGTGGAACCTGTAAAAGATGTGGTTAATATTGATTATTTGACTTTGATTTGGATTAAAATCAGATTTTAATTCAGACCAAATAGGGGCTCAATGAAATCCTTTAAAATTTAGGTATGCTTATAAAGATTTCGTTAAAAGGGGGATTTTAAAATATTAGGTTGGATTTCAAGCTTAAAAATACGTATAACCGATTTTTTTTTTTTTTTAAATTTCACCACATTTGAATAGATTCTTATAAAAATTTTGGAATTATATTCAAATTCATGAAATTTATTAGGATTTATAATATTTTAAAATCCATCGAAATGTTAGTGGGGACACCCCAGTAATTTAGCACTAAATTAGAAAAAGAAAAAATTAAAAGATAGAAGAAACAGTTGGAAATTCTTTGAAATGTGGTTCTGTTGAAGAATGAGAACTCTAACAAGAGAAGAGAGAAATGATGGCACCCAAATTTTCGATTTCGCAGATAAATTTATCATGGACATGGCATATCAGACGAGGAAAAGGTTACGGTGAATACCAGGTACAACAAACAAGAGAAAACATAGAAATTAACCAAAAAGAAATTACTCACTCTTCCAAAATTTTTATACTCAGCAGCGATGGCAAAAGGAATTGCCAGAAACAAAATCGATATCTTTGTTCCCAACAAAACCTCTTGCAGATTAACCAAAATATTTCGAAGAAATCCTTGTCGAACTTTGGAAACAAGGGTTAGGTCCGATTTTTTGCGCAGAGACGAAGAGGACATGTTATGCGCAGTCCGACCGTGGCTGTGTCCATGGCCGTGCTTCATGTCCTTGGTCAGGCACCTAACGCTTCCGTTCTCCAGTAGCCATGGTTCACTGGAAGCCATTTTTCTCTCTCTAGAAGGAGAAAACAAAGTTTATAACTCTGCACTTACAATGCCAAACCTAAGCAAGATAATTGTGCATGCATTAATGAATCTTTGTTTGGTTCTTGGAGCGAGCTAATATGTGTGTGTATATATACGTATACAGTACATGCAAGACTACAGAGAAGGCACCTTCGCAGAAGTTTCGCCTTTTTGTACTTTACTGTAGATACCGGCCACCCTGTGTGTTGGGTGGGTGGGGGGGTGGGTTATGGGATCGAATAATGCTATATGTACACCATTCCTTATCAATTGGATGTCATTTCCTTTTACATGGAGAAAATCTGTGCATTAATGTAATGGATGAGTTCAAAATCAATAGTGCAAATGTTGCCACGTGAAAGAGTGACAGAGTGTGAATGAGTGTGTACATGTAGTGTGATTGGGATCGACCTCGTCAGTAAAAAATGATTTTTTTCCCAAAAATATGTCACCTATATTTCTGTCTTAGAGAGGATGAGAGAAATTAATTTAGAAACTTTGGAAATAATGTTATGGCTGGTAGCTTCAATTAATAGTTTTTGGGTTCATAACATTCATGGCATGTTGTAGGATTTTTTTTATTTTTTTTTATTTTTTTTTTTTAAGGCATAAACTCAATCCAATATTATCCTGGAATACAATTAATCCAGTTATGACAAGTTAGGATAGTAGTAACAAAAAAAAAAAAAAGGCAAACGTATGGACCGCCATATTCTTTGTACGAGAGATATGTATATACCGACATGAAATAACACTCGCTTCAATTATTTGTTCACAAATATCTTGCAAGATCCAAGCATTCAATGCCAAAAATAAAACAAGTTTACTTTGAAGTTTGATCTACTCTCTAAGCATCACATTCCACATTTTGTAGTTTCATTCAACTTGAATAAGAAGATGATAAATATAATTTTTTTCCAAAACCTCCCTAAAGGTTTACTTTTGGTAACATACACCCCTTGTCATCAAAGGTAAATATTCTATTTTACCCCTATATACTATTTTAGAATTACTATATTATGATATTTAAAATTATATTTTTCTTTCTTATCATTATTAAGATATATTTTTTCATACTTTTGATTTAGAAGGGACTACTTTAGTTTAAAAAAAATATTAGTACAAATATTGTTATAAAATCTAAAAATATAAACTTTGAATTATTATATTTTTTGCCATTGATATATAATTAGCAACATAAAATTTATTTAATTTCATAAAACTAATTAAAAACTCATTAAATATTTTATATTTCTAGATTTAGTAGCATGTTCTCTAATATAATTTTGTTTTAATAATTTTCACATTCATATTATATTAATATTAGAAAACTAAAGTAATATTATTGTATTTTAATGCAAAATATTAGCATCAAAAGTTTATACGCTCGATTTCTTTCAGCCCCTGTTTGAGCCCATTTTTGGGAAAAAAATATATTTTGAAATAATGATTTCTTAGAGAATGTGTGGTTAAGAAATTAAAAAAAAAATTTGAATTTAAGTGTAAAATTGTTTTATGAGAAAATATGTATTTGAAAATGAGTTTTTGATAAAAAAAAAAAAAAATGGAAATCAAACTTTATAGTTCAAGTTTGTATTAAACAATTTAGTTCAATTTTAATTTGTTCATTTTTTTAAAAATGAAATCACTATTCACAAAAATATAATTAAGATGAAATAACTTTGTACAAAAAGATTTTAAAAAAAAATGAACTTTTAAAATTAAAACAGTTTATTTTTGTACCTAAATTAAAATTTAGAAAAAAGAAAAAGAAAATAATATAAGTTATATATAGATCATAAGAATAGAATGCCAAAATGGAATAAAATAATATTTTTCATCACATCAATAATTTTTTCTTCTTTTTCAATTACACATTCTCCATCAATCTACTATCGAGAACACATTCTTCCAAGATAATGTGGTTCAAACACATATGTTGATAGGGAAGATTTGTGAAAGCTTAAGATTGGCAAAACCTTATATGAGACCTTTGTAATTTACTCTGGTTTCCAAAAAAAAAAAAAAAAAATCGACATTTCATTAATTAGTACATATCGTCCTTGATGATAATTTATGTCAAAATATTTTGTTTCTATGTTTTGAAATGAAGGGAGTGGATTTTTTTTTTTTAAGTATGATGGAAAAATAAGTTGATAATACTCTATTTCAAATTATTTTTTGGACGTAAACTGTCATCAAATACAAAATATATGAGCTAAGGAAAAGTTTGGTGATAGGAACGCCATGAAAAATCTTTAGGGACATAACGAGTAAAGATTGAAAACTTTAAATGTTATTAAAATGTATTGCAATAAATAAAAATTGTTGTGCGAATATATTTATCCTGACTCTAATTGCTGAAGAGAAAATTTACCAATGTACAAGAATCAAATTTTATTTTCAGAGGACTGTAAATTAATTCAGGACTATTAATTTGCTCTATGATTAATCGTGCAATTAAAGCATTAAACTAAAGTCGATTCACAATAATTGAGTTTTGGCGTTTCTATGAATCTCATTGCTCCAAGATGAATTTTAGCCTAAAAGAAAAAACAAATTAAATTATCGAGAGATATTTTGTATAAACTTAAATGAGCTACTTTTTTTTCTTAAAAGCAAAGAGAAAATGGCAAGTTTAGTTTGTTGTATTTGTTGAGTTTCTTTCACAAAAAAAAAAAAAAAAAAAATCCTCATTAATTAATTACCCCCCCCCCCCCCCCCCCCCCTCCCCTCCCCAAGACAATAGTATATGACAATCACATAGCAATCAATGGTAATTCGAACAAAGTTTACTAACCTTAGATATTCTCAACATACTTTACAAACCAACCCAAATTTAATAAAACTTGTAATTGTTTTTCCCATAAAATTAATTGCAATAACATAATTTTTCTTGCAAAATAGTTGGTGTAGAAGTTATGAATAATGTTATCACAATCGGTAATAATCACCTGTCTAGATGTGCATGTCACTTGAACTGGTGTTCTTCATTCGTTAAGATAAATAGCATTACTTACTCGCTAGGAATACACAATATTTAATTAATAGTAAATAATTACTATATTGCGTCACATATTCTTGAATTAAGTATTGACAAACTTTTAGCTCAAATAATCTTTAATTTACGTAAACAAGAAGATGAATGTAAACACAAGTTAAACATGAAACATTAAAAAAAAAATCATTATTTGTCGAAATGAGTTCAAGACGATGACCATATCCCCCGTAGTTAGGCAAATTGATCAAAACTTACCTCTTTGATACCTAGCTTCTTTGACCCGATTACCTCTTAACCAAACCATCTCCATCTTTGATAGTAACGTTTCTTGCACCACTTGGCATAAACAAATATTCACGTACGGCTTTTGTACGATAATGAAGCTTCCTAGAAATTTCTTACAAGTTACAAACATAAACGAAATCAGCACTAGCCACTATGTGAATATGTTGTCCTTTATTAATAATTTTATGACAAAAGAGAAACCAACAAATTGATCTTTATTATAGGTCCATTTTTGCAATTAATTTTTGAAATATCAGAGATTTCGAGGATATGATAATAGATTGATGAATTGACAACTCCAACCTTTGTGTACACGTATCATTGTGACTAGGATCTAAAAAAATCTACTATTTTTATTCTCGTCCTATTAATAAGTCATTTAGAAGATATGTTAAGACTAGTAAACTTTGTTTAAATTATTTGGGTGGATTAGTTCGTCCAGAAAGTCGCGTATACTTTGGAAGAAACTTGTACAGTTCCCAAAAGGGATTTTGATTGATCAGTACACGTAAAATTTACTTACAAGTAAACGAACTTCAAAATATAACTAACTTGAGAGGTATCGACTAGTGATCCATAAATTCCATGACCAAGTTGCCAATTTTCTTTTACTTAATTTATAAAGAGGTATAGTGAATCTTACGATATGTGTAGATAATAATAAGTATTAATTATGAATTGGTTGAGATTAATATTTGATGTTTAACCAAAACAAGAATATTCCACATGACCTCCTACAAACTCTTCCAAGTACTCCTTGTTAAACATTTTCTTTATGAACTTAGTACCGATGAGCATCAAAAGTATAACTAGGGATGACAACCAGACAGAGCCGGACAACCCTCCCTCTCCCCTGCCCTGCTGAGGATTTCCAGGAGGTGGTCGGGATTAAAATATTATCATTTCCTGTTACACTAACTTATTTTCTTTATTGTTTAAATACAAATTTAAAACAGAAAACAAAAACATAAGAATTGGGATGGGAATTCCCTGGAAGCATTCGGGGCTAGGCGTGGATGATCCCTAAATACAATGGAAGAATTCACCGAGGGGCCAATTTATCCCTAAATGAAAATGAAATATCCCTACCACCCAAGAGGGGCCAATTTATGAATATTTTACTTGTACGTCTGTTTGATGTAGCCACAGAGTCAGATAAGCCCATCTTACATCGAATAATTGATCAATACAAAACTATATAGCCAGGTCCATGTTTCATATCATCCAAGAGTCCAAGCCTTATCCCTACCAAGAAGAGGACACACAACCAAGCCCTACTCATAATTCTGCCAAATATAGGTTGCTTCCAGGAAGATTCATATGTCCCCTTCGGCAGGTATAGACAGTTAACAAGTTCAACTTAAACATCATGGTGATGAACACCCATAACTGGTAAACAAGATAACTTATATTAAGTTTTTGAAACACAAAGTCACCAAAAAATTTCATCTCAATTGACAAAATGACAAAGATGGGAAAATCCTCAGCATGTTCGGTGTGCTTAAACTTATTTTTCTAGTAAAAAAAGTAACTTCAAAAATCATCTTTGGTAAAATAAGTTCAAGTAAACATGCTCACTAGACAAATGCAAACACCAATAGTATCCATTGCACAACTGATGGCTTTTTCACAAATGAGCATATGCAACCATATGTAGTTTATAAAACCGTCCGTAAAGAGGAGTGATGTAACAGATTTATGGGTTTTTTATATTACGTGCAACTGACGATATAACTGCTTGTAGAAAAGGGTAGACAGGTAAAATATCGTTTGTTCTTTTACTTTACTCGTTAGCTTCATTCCAAAACTACATTGTACATGCCATGTGATCATCTACATCAGCTGATAGGACTGCAAACTGCAAAACAAGTACAGGCAATTTCCACGAAGTTTCTTAAAAACAGAACAAAGCCGCAAAGGCATGTCATACAAAAACGGGCGAACACATTTAAGCAATTTTAAATATGTGCCACACAATTTTCTGTGCCTAAAAATTGCTGTACGATATCTGAATTCAATACTATCCACGCACTTTTGGTCCATCACATGTTTCTCTTTTACCGTTTCAACCCAAGTTTTGGCAGTAGACAGCAATTCCCAGTTTTATTATTAAAAAGGTCGATTCTCTAGCATCTAGTAAAGTGACTGCCAGACCAACTTTGACCAGAAATTCATTCAGCAAATGTATTATGACAAATGGAATTGAAAATAGAACAAAGCATACATCAGCGTATAACACATTTATTTCATTGCACTACAATGAAGATAGTGACAGGCATCTAATAAAACATGCCAGTGATAGTAATACCTAACATCCTAATAAATTTAGAGAAATCTTCATCAAGCAGATAAAGAAAATATTTTAAAAAAAATTACCAGCTTCCAGGGAGGTGGCTTGGTCTAGCTGATTTCACTTCAAGAATTTTGGCTGCATGGTCTAATTTGCACTAAAGAATAGCCAATTATGAAATACTTATGCTGGATAATTGAAATTTGTTACTCTAGGGCCTAGGCTTTATGCAGTATACACGAGATCCTAGATGATGGACCTCGAGACCAGATTCTTCACACCCGGCGAAGAAGAGAGACTCGTCCTCCTTCCCAATCCTGCGTCTCCAACTCATTAGAAATGCTGGTCGGGGAAGTGGGCATGCATCTGAGACAGAAGCTACGTGAGTAAGGATTTAACAACTATTGGCATGATTGGTAGGAAAAATTGGATAGTACTGGACATTATCAAAGAAGAAAATGAAGTTTAAATCTTGTACATTATATAGTTCATCTTTTCCACTACCGCATACCAAACATGCACTATAAGTTTAGCAAAACAGACTAGCAAACCAAGGAAAGTACCATTCTGCTCATCATTCTTTCCAGAAACTGCCTCACTAGCTTTTGACTTGTAAGATTTGAGGAGAAATGACAAAGTTTTTATGAGGTTTCCATATTGTTTAACATCTGCAAGTAACATGAAGGAAACAAGTGTTAAAAAAACATGTATAACATATGTAAGGGAGAAGAAGCAGTGATTTTTCTTTTCAGTCATTTCCTGGAAGGAATAATTATAAAATGACAGCAATACTAAAAGCAAGACCTAGATGTCAATCCAAGTTTTGGATGTATATTGGTTGTTTTTTGGTACTTTTCATAGAACTTCCCTGGCCGATAGTTTAGAACTCAATTCATAATTGCATTGCACTTGTGGCATTTCAATAAAATTTTCCTTTTATTTTAATTGGGATACAGCATGTCTCTGTGTTTCAAATTAATAATTACACTTATTATTATTTGCAAAACTCTGCAATTTATCTTGATCCTGGAACTCGTCCTAAGAATTCATGACTTAAGCTAACGGCATCAACTTTCCACCTTCATGCACCAGAATAGATTCATGATCTCCACCGCTTAAGACCCATCTTCATAGTAGCAATCAGAACAAGTACAACCCAGCCAGCTAAACACGGAGTAGCCACACAAGACATTATTTCTAAAATGGTTCACTTCCCCAATTCCAATTGATACCACATAAAGACACCTAGAGAGATGGCTTTCCAGGCACCTGACCCAACTCAACGCTATTGAGATAAACCATGAGGACACCTAGGACATCGATATTTAAACTATTGCCTAAAAAGTGCCTTTCAAATTTCAGGAACTCGTACTTTATTTAAGCTATATCATAATATTTATTAACTTCATATGTATATGTATATGTGTGTGTGTGTGTGTGTGTGGCATCTGTTAAAGCATAGAAGGGATATTATATAAGAATTCCTAGTCAATGTCGAGGAATGTTTTCGATGTTTTCTATGAGAAACCAAAGATGACATAATAAGTATGAGATCTTCTATAAGGTTAAAAAGTTAGTTCTAGAAAACAGTGATTTCACATCTTGTGCTTTATGGTAACAAAGTGTTGAGCTGTTAGGAAAGATGTTTATAAGATGAATCATGGCAAAAATGAGGATGATAAGATGGGAACCAGATGGTACTAGAACAGATAACATAAGAATTGATAATATACATCAAGTAAAATGGCGCAGATTGACGATAAATTAACGGAATGGTGACTTAGACAATTAGGACACATTATGTGTAGACCTAAAGAGTCATACAATGATGTGATCTCACTAGAACAAGTTAGAAATCGATGGGATGGAACAAACTAAAATATGGCCTGTTTTAGTTGCTAAGAATATAGTTGGTTTGGTTCTTCCAGTACAAGTAGCAATGATCCATACGGAGAAAAAAGGTTCCCGTAGCTAACCCCCCATTTTTTTGAGGATAAAATATAGTTTGTTGTCTGTGTTGTTTGGTGAAGAAGCGCTAGTTTAATCCTTGCTATAAACTAATATGAACAATGTATGTTTCACACCAGACTGGAGCATAGTGTGCAACATGGGCAAAAATAGAAATTCCTCTACTTTATAAAACTGGTCCAAATTTTTTAGTTATATTTAATAAAATTAGCCCAAGATGTCCAAGCCAAATCAAACTTTTAGCCCACCCTAAAATCTAATCCTATATGGTACTCGATTGAGTTGGGGTAACAAACAAGGTACCTGATTGACATTAAAATTACTTCTCTATACAACCGGAAAGCATATGCATGAATATTTATCCAATGTGGAAATGTCAATCTGAAATGTGTACTTACACAACAAAATATCACTTGCAATAATCAGGTCCCAACATGGATCAGCTATGGGAAAGGCATCTCCCCAGGTATCTGAAAACATAATGATTCAATCTATGATCTATATTATATTCAGTTTCATGAAATGAAGCCAAAGTGCAAGAGAGCTTACGTTTTATGTGAGGAAGGACAGGAGTAACTCCATTTATTTGGCAATTATGAGCTATGTTCTCCTCAATTTCTGTATCATCGTAGTCTGATGTTGTAATGTCAAGTTGAAAAGATTTGTGCAGAAAGATGGCCAAAGCTCCAGTTCCACTAAACTCAGAAAGTAAACAACAGAATGCTAAGGAAACAATGACTCGACTATCTGGGTGACATAGTGAGGGCAAAGGTCCTTTAGAGAATCAAAACTCTATATTATAGGCAAAGCAGAGTTGCATACTGATATCTGACCTAAAAAGATAGGCGTGTAATGCATTATGTGGCCTACAGCACAAATACAATTTAAGGTAAAATGATAAATAAGCAATAACGTGCTATATACAAGACACTGATTTTTGTTTTCTTTGTACGGGTTCAGAAAAGAGTCCTAGTTGTAAAGTCCAAAAATTTAATTTAATTTTCACAAAATAGTGTATCTAGAAAAGAAAAACTTAAAAGCCATTTGCATTAGATTCTAACAAGTAACAAGAAAAGAAACATTAGGAATAACTAACTTTCAGGGAATCAAAGATCTGTAGATAATTCATTACTCCGTCAATGAATATTTATGCAAGTATGCTAGTGGATAGAAGAGATTGTCGAATGTTTATAGATATTATTGAAATAAGAGCAATTTCTCCAGGGAGGTCTCAATTTACTTCCCAATGTGTGAGAAACGGATTAAATCATTAATGATCAAATATGAATTCTGTAACTATAAGAAGTGAAATAGGAAAAAAGGGGATCAGGTTATCCGAGGACTTATGAACAGTACTATCTAATACCTGCCCAATTCAATTGTTCTCCGTCCATCTACCCATGATCTATGTTGAACCAACCATTCGACAAATGCAAATGTGCCAGGCCACAATAAATTAGCATTCAGCTGGTGAAAAGAAAATTCTCTGACGAGCAATTCCTGCATACAAGCCAAAATGTACAGATAAGACTAAAGGAAATGATTAGCTACGAACACTAAGGAAAACAATGGTGCTGGATCTTAAACTAAGTATTGGCAACCAAACTTGGCAAAAGAAATTGTTATAGTTTCAAGTGTTAATATGATTCAATATCACGACACCACCCTTAAACCTCTTGAAGAGATCAATCAAACCATGTATTGGCCCTGAATCAATTGGTCCAACTCCAAATCGTATCTCATGGTGCTGTCAAATAATTAAAAGTATCCATGCAGACTCTTGAACTACACCAAGATTGCCTTCTTCATACTCCGTACGCTTATACATCCACATAATACTACATTTATGGAAACCATCATCATGCCAAGACAGTTCCTGTAATCTAAGTTAAAACCAATAATCCATCAAGGCAAAATTCCTAATGCTTTAACCACAGGTTTAAATATTGTGCGTCATCCTCCAAAACTGTCATAATTTATGGAAACCATCATAATGCCAAGACAGTTCCTGTCATAACATGTTGCATACAGCAGAACTCTATTCAAAAAAAATGATTGATGAACATCCAATCTGAATAGGAGACCAATTCTATGGGCATATAAACATGATGGGCTAGACGGTAGCCTCCCCTTGTAACAAATTAGGTTCCGAATAAATATTTTAACACAAACAACTTCTGAATGCTCAACGTTGCTGTGAACCAGCTCTAAATAATGCGTAAGTTTTACTGAAGAAAGAAATTCAATTGAATGAATGAAAATGAAGACACTAACCATTCCAGGAAATTGGTGCCTTCTCTCCTCGAATTTCTGATTCGTCTCTGTGTTTTCCTCTTCTGCAGAAAAAAGTACCAATCGGAAAAAATATTCTTTCAGATATAGATATAGATATAGATACAAATACAAACACAGCGATGAGAGATAGGTACCGGAGGAGTTTCCATCGGAGCCGGCGAAAAGCGAAGACGGCGAGAAAAGAGCAATGTCCATTCCGCCACCGGAGCCTCGATATTTCTCAGACTCGAGTCAGCAGTCAACACGGACGTAGAAAAAGTGCGAAAAAGGGCCCTAACTTGTTACGCGCTTGTTTTTATTTTTCTGTATTTTTATTTTCTAATTGTAACATTTTTTTAATCAAAATATGTTAAATGAGTTCAGATTTAAATAGGGATTATATAAGGAGAGATTCGCTCGTAAACTCGGCTCATTGCAATAGTAAGTCGAGCAGCAAATCACCAAAATTGGTTCGCGAGTCTGGCGAACGACAAGTTTGCGTTTTAGCTACAAAATACAATTCGCAGATTAAAGAAAGAAAAAAAGAGAGACGAGTAGTGAGGAGTTAAGATCCAACTCAGCTCGTCCAATTTAACACATTTAAATTTATGTAGAATTGTATAAATAATTAGCATTACTCGGATATTATTTTGCAATTTGCCCATTAAAAATAGGATCATGCTAGAGGTACTTCCTCTTTTACTACATGGATGACTTAAAGGACAAATGGAGCCCCCCTATTGGAGGGGCAGCTGGTAAGAGAGTTTGTACATATAGTTTAATCCTTAAAAAATATGCTCATGAATATATGAAGGGTTGCATTTTACACATTCGTATTAATTAGAGAATATGTAATTAATTTATCGAAGATGGAAAATAATCTACTAATAATTGATGTTTAATTTATTTTAGTATTGGTAACATGACAATGAATTAATTGTTGGATTATTAAATTCTTGAATTTATTCTTCAATTAATTAATATGACATGTCACTGATATTTAAACACGCATACTTAATTGACCACTTTTACACGTTCGACTTGATTTAAAAGTCAAAGTGACTTCTTTTTAACATAAAAAAAAAAAAAAAAAAAAAAGTTGGTGTCAAAGTAAATCGACCTTTTCTACATAGTGATAGTGGAAAACATGCTCGAGCGATAGTGGAAAACATGCCTAATATCGTTGGATCACATGAGATGGAACCATTATTATTAAAACAAATTTATGTTTCTTTATTTTTAATATAATTTTATAATACTTGAATTTTGAAAATGAAGAAACTCATATGAATGAATATAGTGATTAAACACAAATTATGCTAAGACTTTCAAGGATGGTAGGGTGATATTTGTTGCTGAACACAAATTCAATACAATCAATCACTAGAAGTTTTTTTGACGAAGTGTAAGTTTTGTGGCATTGAAGTAGAAGAAGACCATGATATAAGGAAAACTAAAATAAAAAATAAAAAAATAACTTGATCAAGTCGAGACTCGAGTTGAACAGGGCGTGAATTCCTCACCTTCGGGTTGGCAGGACAGCTTAGGGACAAAAAGCCTGGCATAGACTCGGGTTTGGGTGTCGGCTGCCCAACCCATTTAAGAAAGAAAAAATTTCAAAGAGAGAACAAGTTAATATTGAAATTGAACCGGATAATTCCACCAGAAACCTTACATATCGCCATCCATATCCTAGTACTACATAGTGAGAAATTTTTTCACCAAATCATTAATATAGAGAGATCGGTGCTCTTTTCACTAATTCCGTCTCGAGCCTAGAATAAATTACATTGGATTTCTTTTCAAATTATTAGGAAAAAAATGTCAAATAATTTTCTTTCTTATGTTGGTTGGGTTATCTACGACAAGCAAAGTGCATTGAACGCTATGGTGCCTACATGTCGATCGCCTCTAGAATCTAAGCTTCTAGTGTCCATAATTATTGCTAATTTCACCTTTCTTCTGGACAATTTTCTTCTTCTATTACTTGCTACAATTCCATCGACTTCTAAATAAAAAATAAAGGTGTTCACAAGAATTTTATTTAGAAGTGGTTGGATGGTGATGCAGAACCATATAATTTATTAAAGAACAATCGAAAATTAATAAAAGAAAGAGGGTTCGAAAAGAGAAGAATTGAAGACAAAAAGAAATCAATTTTTATTCATATAATCTGATTCTAAATTATAATGAATAAGCCTTTTTTTATTTATAGAGCAAATAAACTAAGAAGTTAAAAGGAAATAGGTTTTTAATAAACTATAATTGTACCGAAATATCAAAGAAATATTGTAATATTTGTTTCGGAATATAATTGGAGTATATAATTCATTTCAAAGAATGTTGTTGAGTATATAATTATATAGATATACAATACATTATTGGTAAAACCTTAATTAAGACTTACACCTCCTTAAAAATTGTAGATATTTTAAGCGGAAATTAGGTCCAGTACGACCTTTAGGGATGTGTATTCAATTAAGATTTTTAATGACTTTTTGGGATTTAAAAAGTTTAGGGATATTCAATGTAGACTTTTGGAGACTCTCTAAAAGTATTGGTGTATTCAATTGAGACTTTTATAAACCTTTAAAAAGTCTCTAAAAGTTACGGTGTATTCAATTAAAACATTGAATGCAAGGGATTTAATAATATCTTCTAAAGACACACCAGAGTTAGAAGTTTGGCCATGTTGTTGTCTAAGAGGGTATGACTGATTATATTGTTGGAAATCCTGTTGATTCTGATTTATAGGTTGATTCACTTGTCGATTCTCATAGCTAAGATTTGGATAATCTCTCCATCCTTGGTTGAACGTATTTGAATAGGGATCATAATTCCTCGGTGGTTGTCCAGGAAAACTATCGACCGCGTTTACGTGCTCAACAAGTTCTTCTTGAAGTGTTGGGCACATATGAGTTGGATGGCCTACCAATGAACAAATTCCACATGTCTTCGCTGTTTGCGTAGTACTTGCAGCCATTTTACGAACAATAGTGGTTAGACTCGCTATTTGTTGTTCAATGGATGAGATATTTACCTCATCAACTTGTCTAGAAGGGGGATCAAATCTTCCGCCAAATTGTTGAGAGTTGGCTGCCATGTTTGCAATTAAATTTCTCGCTCTTTCGGGAGTTTTATCCACCAAAGTTCCTCCACTTGTAGCGCCGATCATGCTCTTTTCTGTGGGTAGAAGATCTTCATAGAAGTATTGGATGAGAAGTTGCTCACTGATCTGATGATGGGGACAACTTGTACACAATTTCTTGAATCGCTCTCAATACTCATGTAGATATTCCCTGTGATTTTGTTTGACACCACAAATTTCTTTCCTAATATTTGTTGCCCTTGAATTTGGAAATTATTTCTATAGAAATAATCTCTCCATTTCATCCCATGTGGTAATGCTTCCCGATGATAGATAATAGAGTCAATCATCAGCCGAATCCTTCAGAGAAAATGAAAAAGCTCTCAGTTTGATTTGTTCTTCGGTGACTCCCGTAGGTTTCATACTCATGCAAACCACATGAAATTCTTTTAGATGTTTATGAGGATCTTTACCTGCAAGATCATGAAAAGTAGGCAAAATGTGTATTAGTCCAGATTTAAGCTCAAATGTAGTAGTAGCATCTAAAATAGGAAAAGTTATGTATAAAGGTTGTTGATTCAATGTAGGGACTGCAAGCTCCTTCAAAGTCCTATTTTTGGTCATGGTTTGTTTTCCTTCAAACTCAAAATCAATTACAAATGGATTGTTTGAGTTGAGATTGTTTTCTTCAAGATTTTGTCGGATGTTACTCCTTAACCTACACAAAATTCTCTCAATTTTTGGATCATACTACAAATCACTTTGATTAGAAGATCGAATTGCGATCATAAACAACCAGAACAAATGAAAAATCAATTTAAAGAATTAGATTAAGAAAGACAAATAAAATTCTATGCTAAAATTTCTAAAAACAGTAAAATACCTAAAAACCTAGAAAATTATGATTTTTTTTCTTTTTCAAAAATAAAATAAACAATTAAGAAGCAAAAAAAATAAATTAACATCACTCCCCGACAACGGAGCCAAAATTTAGTGTGCTGTCGTAGGCACCCAAAAATAGTCCTTAAACCTCTAAAACTAATGTAGTAGTGGAAGTAAGGATCGATCCCATAAAGAGTGTGTAATTCAATATTTTATGCTTCGTACAATGATTGTGGGGTTTTTGTATGCAAACAATTGTAAATAAAGCAAGTAATAACAATGAAAACTAAATTAACGAAAACAATCAAAAGATTAACCTGGTCCAAGTCAATATCCACTTTCGAAAATCCACAATTGATCATAGATGTAAAGATAATTCAATTCATATTTTGAATATTTACCGTTGGAATAATTTTCCTATCTCTCCTTATTTTTAGTTAGTTAGAAACCATCATTCTAATTAACCCTAATTATTAAATAACTCTTGACCAGAGATCAACATTCAATTTAATAACAACTTTACACAATAGAGAAATCGATGAACTAGATAACACAAACACCAACGGTTGCATTCAATCTATTTAAACATTCTTTTTAAGATTTAATAACATCTATCGCAGAAAATTATCAAATTCTAGTTCTTCACAAGTTAAAGGAATAAAACAATTACAAATTTGATATTGAACTTAGCGGTAGATTGCAATGAATAATAAACTAGTAGGCTTCCTAACAATTAAACATAACAATCATGGAAATACGTGCAAAAGAATATTCAATACTAAAAAACATGAATTAAATTAAGAAAAACCATTTTGATCTTACAATATCTGGTTTCGAGGCTTCAATCTCCTTCGACCAAGTGTAAAAGTTTAACTACAATTCATGAATCTAAGAGAAAAATAGAGAAGAATAAAGTTGGGAAGCGTTCTGTACATTCTGCTTGTGTTATAGGGTTTTAAAATATATATTTATAACTGTTTCCATAGGTAGTTGACTTAAATTCAAAAACCAGATTTTTTCCCCGATTTGGCCTGAGCGGGCGCCTAGTAGGAAATGGGGTGGGCGCCCAGGCAAACATAATGGTTTCTGTTAATCATTCTGATGGTTGGGCAAGCGCCTGGGTGGGTGCCCGGTACACAACTGGACAACTTTTAGGCCCCGTTTGAGCCACCTTTTTTTAGAATGAGAATGAAAAATATAGCCGTTATTGGGTCCCACACAAGAGATAGAAATTCAAAATTGATGGTTTGATGTGATGGATAACGGTCATATTTTTCATTTTTAAGGATGAAAAATGTGGCTCAAACGGGGGCTTAATGTTTTTGTCATATCTTTCAACACCGATATCCGATTGAGATGATTCAAGATGTGTTGAAAAGCTAACTCAAATTGCTACAACTTTGATTCAGGTACATCTTCAAATTCGATCGTTTTCCTCATCAAAATTTGGTCTCAAAATTAGGCTAAAAATCGATGCATCCTTTTTGAGCTTGAAAGTTGATATGTGACAATGTTTTGGCTAAATTTCATCTATTTGACTAATTTCTTCATCCAATTGATCTCTAATATTCTCGAATCATCATCACAAGGTTAGAAACAAGTTTATAATATTTGTACTTTAGTTCCCGAACTATCACTTTCTTCCATTTTGGTCAATTTTCACTTGTTTCTTCCAAATTACGTCATAATTATAGAATTGTCACCTAAATTAAAATATGAGCGTAATGAGTACATTTTGACACAAAATAAACATACGAGTGTATAAAATAAAGAGGAAAAAATATGTATTTTACATTCCTATCAACACTCGTTGTGCAGGAATGTAATCGAACGTACGTTTGGTGTGTGAAAAAATCTTTGGAAAATACTCGATCGAATGTCAAGTTATAATTTTAAAGTGCAAACAGCTGTCGTAATTGCAACTATGGGAATTCACAACTTCCTTCGACGAGTGGATGTGGTTGATGAAGTCTTTACTAGAGCGGAGATAGACCCCGACGCAACAGAGGTGGATCTCCTGGATGAACGGGAGTAAGTTGCAGTCGAAATGTATGCATTGGAATCCCAAAGAAATGAGTGTGATATGTTCCGAGATTACTTGGCACAATAATGTTGATTTTTTTTTCTTTAAATAGATTGATATTTGTGCAATGAAGTTATCCCCAAAAATAAGCAATATCCTTGCCGGCAACGTATTTCGCATCAAGAAATATTAGAAAAAAATGTGATCGTCCTCCCCGTGAAATATTTTCCATTTTTACACGTCAATTTCCGTAAAATTCCAAACATCACTAACGTACAGTGCAACTTGGTTTGAGTTGAAATTTTGGACTAGGTGGCCCCACGTGCTTGTTTGTATAACATGGAAAGGTCAACAAATATTTTGAAGATTTACATCTCACGTGGTCTTGGTAGGGAGGGCAAGATTGTGATTTTGCTACATATCGACAAATTAGCCATCTTGTAAACTGTTGGATGTTGACATAATTGACTGGTTGTTCTCCACCTACCCCCGTCTTCGACACCAAACGGGAATTCCGTAAGCCTTTCAAGTTCCATTTTTCACCAGACACCCACATCCATCTACGGCATATCAGTCTTATAAATGTCATTACACGACATAATTTGTGAGCGTTGAAGAAAAAAGAAGAAGAAGAAGAAGTGTAGGAGGAGGAAAATGGTGGGTCCGACCCGTCCGCAGTTCGTGTTGTTCGGGTCATCTGTAGTTCAAATGTCGTACAACGTTGGTGGCTGGGGTGCTATTTTAACTGATCTTTACGCCCGCAAGGTATGCTTTTGGATAGGATTTATCTATTTGTACCAAATAGATTATCTAATGTTTTACATAATTAACATTAGTTAATCTATTTGGTACAAATAGCATCTTCCGGTTGGATATCCCATGTACTTTTGTGGGGGGATTTTTTTATGCATCTAATTTCTTCTATTGATCTTCCTTGTGCCTTGTTTTATATACAATCCAATAAAATGACTTTTGATATATACCATATGTTTCTTGCTACTTGAGATACAGAAATGTTAGACAACGATTATTGATGAATTAAATCTTAGTTTGACCTCAAGTCCTATCTCTTTGCTTTAGTTATGGATGGCACACTCAAGATGAGATCACTTGGTCTATGTTTTTCGTTGATGTAGTTTTAGATGATAAGACAAAAAACAGGTTAA
Organism: Fraxinus excelsior; assembly: GCA_019097785.1. NCBI lineage: Eukaryota > Viridiplantae > Streptophyta > Magnoliopsida > Lamiales > Oleaceae > Fraxinus > Fraxinus excelsior. The sequence continues at coordinate 1,987,379 of CM032641.1, read as the reverse complement.
ACCGTAAGTTAGAAATTTGGAGGATTATGATAGAATATAAAGTTTTGAGTTGACTAGAACCTAGACTCAATTCATGTTGCAACACTTTAGTAATAGTATGAATAAATATAATAATGAGGTTGCACTAAAGAATCGTGTTATTCCTAAAAGTAATTATTGTAGCCTGTAGGTAAAAGTTGGATTATGAACGAGGAATAAAGAATTAAAAAAGATGTAATGCATATGATTAGACTTGGTATGTTTTGGATTAGTAAGTGTTGGACTTAGCATGTTTTGTATTACTGCGAATGGGGAAGAAAAAAATGCATGAATATAGCAAAAATAAGGATGCTAAGATGAATATGTGGTCATGCATACTATAAGAAATAAGAATATATGTCAACAGGTGAGAGAAGTGCCAATTGAGAATGGAATAAGCGAAGGACGATTTAGGTGGTTGTGACATATTTTGCGTAGTCCTAAAGAGGCTTACGATCACGAGAGTGACAAGATCTAAGTAAAACGTGTAAGGGGGATGGCAGACTAAAAAAAACAAGACCCCTTGTAGTTGCTAAGGATTTGGTTGCTTTACATTTTCCTGTAAATCAAGCAACAAAACAAACGGAGTGAAAGAAAATAATTCCTGTAGCTAACCCCAAATTTACCATGAAAAAGTAAAGTTTGTTGTTCTTGATGGATTGGCTATGGGTACGTGACACTATAACTGCTATTATATAGATTCACTCCTAATCAAGATTGATTTATGTGGCAACTGTATAGGCAGATGTAATGCTAAGAGGATATTCTGGTTGGAACTCAAGGCTCGCGCTTCAAGTCTTAGATCGGGTGTTCCCCAAGGTATACTTGTTGGGTAGTGATTCTACTTGAATAAATATGTTGGCCAAATACTTTGAACAGTTATGCAGTTTCCTGAAACTGGAAACAGGTTAACTACAATGAGCTATTTTTCCCCCAAAATATATTTTAGATTAATTTATTTCACAATCATGTATTGACCATGTCCTAATCTGGATTCAAATCTAAGGAGTTATTTTTCTTGGTAATTTGAATTCAGGATGCAGCTGTTCAGCCTACTCTGGTTATAGTATATTTTGGTGGTAATGATGCAACAAACCCGCACCCAAGTGGCAAAGGCGCTCATGTGCCTCTTCCAGAGTATGTAGAGAACATGAGAAAGATTGCTTTTCATCTCAAGGTAACTTTGTTCTTCATACTTGTGTTTCTCACTGAGTTTCTATAACTGCATCTTATATCTACTCTTGTATGACAAGGAGAATGATTTGTTTTTGGGCTCCACTATAGGACTACAGATTTAAAGAAATATGGCAATCATTTCTTTGACCAACCAATACAATTATAAAGTAGAATTAGGTCTTAACTTTTGGAGATTTTGGTGAATTATTCAATTGAAATAACATTGAATATGGTGGAGGTAGTTCCTCTGAACTAATATACACGAATTTTCTGTTAGGAAACTTGTACACTGAAGAGAGTGCCCAGCTTCGTTTTAGCTTTTTCTATGTTCTAACTATTTTAAAGATTTCTCCCATTAGAGATGAGTTTGTCATTATAGATGTAACATCGGTGTTATTTAAGGAACTTCACTTTTCATCATTAAGAGTAACCCGGAAAATTTTTGTTATTGATTGGAAATTGCAGTATTTAAAATTGTAGTTTCAATGAATATACAAATTTGTTTGCTATTCTTTATTTAATTTATGTTACATGATGCCTATTCTTCCTTATCTCTTAATAATATCATTACCATATGCTCTGACTCTGGTTTGCATGATTTCCAGTCTCTATCAGAGAACATACGGATAATTTTTCTTAGTTCTCCTCCCGTGAACGAAGAGAGAATTCGAGAAATTTTTGGGTAATCTAAACTAAAATTCAGTTTATTCATTGGTTTCCTGGTGAGAAAATCTTATCTTCTGAAGAAATCCCTGCTTTTTGTGTTCTCTCTGAAAAACCAGTAATGCATTTGATGATCAAGCTCGGACAAACGAAAGCTGCCTCAAATACACTGAAGCTTTAGTAGAGTTGGGTGAACAGTTAGATATTAAAGTCATTGATCTTTACACTGCGATTCGGCAAAGAGATGATTGGGCAAAGGCTTGCTTTATGTAAGTTCACATTTTCATATGCTATTCTTATCTACAAGCATGTTTGGCTAAGCGTAAAGGTAAATAAAGCTGATTCTAAGCAAGTCTTTGTGTTCCAAACGGGTTTTTCTTATTTAGATTTTCTATCTTTGACTTGTCGAATGCTGCATTGGACTTGGACGAGTAGTTTTGACATAGCTAATCCTTGTTCTCAATGCAGAGATGGAATCCATTTTTCATCTGAAGGGAGCAAAATTGTAGTAAAGGAGATACTGAAGGTCCTCAAAGACGCCGAATGGGAACCAAGCCTGTACTGGCTGTCGATGCCAGCTGAATTTCCCGAGGATTCGCCATATTACGTTGTTGGTCCTGATGGTGAAACCACCTTTAACGTGACTGATCATGTTTGTACTTGGCAAAAGGAGTGGGTCAATATATAGTGCCACAACGGAGGACATGATTATAATCTTGTCTATTATATTGTAAGACGGTGTTGTCTATTATGGTTTACTGTACTCAACCTTTAAAATCTGGCCAGAAAATATCTTCTTGTTCTGTCATTTGATTGATTTTATTCTTAGTTTCATCAAATAATTTGAAGTTGCAAATTAGGACAATAAAATAGTGTAATAAAACACTGTATGACCAAGAAGAAATAATGAAAGCTAATGCCATAATTTGATTCTTTGGTGGAGTAATTGGTGTAGTTTGGCTAACCAGAATTTGAGTTGGTTTGCGAACAAGAAAATAAATGAATCTTTTTTGGTTAGTCAAATATTTTGAAAGAAATCGTAATTTTGTTGTTAAAAAAGGTTTTTTTTTTTTTTTTTTTTTACTTTTAAGAAAAAGTAACCATCTAAGCTTGTTAGAAAAGAAAGTTCACTTAAATTTGGAAAGTAACTTAATTTCAAGGTTAACAATACATGCTTGTAAAATCACAGTAAAATAGTATGAATGACAACAGAACGAGGCGGTGGTTAAAAAATTCCTCACTTCACGTTATTTCGATTCTTTAAATATGATTTATACCGAAAAACATAAAAATAAAATATAAGATTCAAGGGCAATGCGGGACAGGTAGGGAATTGGAATTTTGCCATCCCTGTGGAAATAGTGCAACAAACGAATGCACAAAAGAAGAGTGAATTTAATCTAGGATGAATCTATGTGTACATGGATATACACATAAACGTTCACATAATGTGAGTGAGTGGGGCCCACGATACCGTAGCATGGGCCCCACTCCACTCACATTATGTCAATCCCTATGTGTATATCTATGTACACATAGCATGACTTTTTAATTTGGGGTCACAGAAATTTAATTGAATTTTCAATTTGGTCACTAAAGTTTAGTGTATCTCAATTGGGATGCTAAAGTTCAATCCAATTTCAAATTTCGCCACCCTGTTACGTTCATCTCCTATTGTACTCCAAACTAATAAAAATTGCTTAGTCGACGATGAGAACACAATTGATCTTCCAAGTAATTACTCTGGCATACTTGATGCGATAAATGGTAAAATGAGGGTACTACAATGACATTAGATTAAAACGACAGCACTTTTATGATGTGAAATTTCGATAAATTGACAAGTCACGTATCCATTAACGTAAAAGATCCATTGTGGTATGAGATTAGCACACAACGAATTGGTGAAACTAAATTGAAGTTTAATAACCTAAAAGACAAATTAAACAAGTTATTGTCGTATTTCAAAAGTTTTATACTTCAGTTATGCCCTGGCTAGATTTCAGCATATCATTAATCTTGATGATTCTTCCCATATTGAATCTGGAACTATGGTTCTTCCCTTAATAAAATAGGACTTAATTAATTTGAAAATGAGCAACTTAAATCTTTTCCAACTATTGTATGATAAATATAATTTATTTAATCAAAAACCAACTTATTGCATTCCTTGAAAACTAAGAACACGTCGGTAAGTCAAGGTGTAAACCTTGACAAATAAGAAGCCAAACCCTTGCCCATATTACTGTCCCATACTGCTTATCTAACACATCATTTAAGTTTTGACCATAACTAGTAGGGCTAGTCATTCTTATTCTCAGATTGCTTCATCAGAGGGATCTCAATTTTTTTATTTTTTTTAAGCATGTACTTGACAGTGGATTTAACTGCAAACATTGTCCTCAATTTAATAAAATTTACGACTTGGTTAATGCAATAATGCAATTATTAGAAAGTAATACATGTAAACACAAATCAATTAGAAGCTAATGGTGTTTTAGATACTCAGTTAAGACTTAAAAGACAATTACAATGGATCAAGAGATAAAACATGCTACTCTAAGAAATCTTTTGCTCAATGACACTATATTACATCAAAGTTAATTCTCAATTCAGTATACAAACGCCGAAGACTACATGCAAAGACGATTCATGATATAATCAAACAAATGAACATACATTCAGTGGGAAAACAGGTGAAATAAGAAAAAACATCAGCAGCAGCAGCACTAACATGTAGGCCATAAAAATTCCGCAGATTGGATCTTTAATCATGTTTGGCCTTCTTCCCCAAGCAATGCATTGAACAAAACCAAGGCGCGTGCATCCAATAATGTACATCAATCACACCAAAGATAAAACAAGAAGAGCAGCAGATCCACCTGTTAGACGTGTTCTCAGCACCAAATTTTATGTGGAAAGCTGGAATCTGCCGCTGGGCTTTTTTCTTCTCCACCCCTGAGAAGTTACAAGGTAGATACAGCTTTAAGCTCAAGGTTTCATGGAAAAAAGAGAATACAATTCTGAAGTTCAGCGTGACTTACAAAAGCTGAGTAATACACAAAAGTCAGCCCTGCCAGAACAATGAACCCAATCTGAAACACATTATACCTGCAACAGCACCCAAGATTTTGAGTCTAATTATAGTTAATGGACAAGAAGAACACAAAGAGAGTGACAACTACTAGAAGCTAAGACTTGTAATGAAACCGACAACTGACTTGTATAAATATTTGATTCCCCGAAGAGATTGCAAGGTGTGACCAAATATTTCTTGAGCAGCAGTAGCTTGTGCATAGTATGCAAATGCAGTTGCACAGAACTGGATCACACTGCAAACATGGGGACAAAACTACTCAGGTCAAAGAGTTCTTTAAGAGTAGAAATTCAGAAGCATGTGGCAAGCAATGTATCAAGGGGTTGTTAGCCTACAGAATAAGCAAATGAAACTAATGTACTGATGTTACGTCTAATGAGTTGTGCAAAATATATCTCTTCTCACCATCCCCATTAACAGATTCCACCAGGCTTAACATGTATTGGAACTTTCAGTTTCATAATAACATTTAATTAAGCAAACCATAGAAATTGGACCAATAAGAGAGATGATTGCAAATCCCAGATTAATTACTAAACGCATGTTTGATAGGTGTTTTCTTGAATTAATTCTAGTGTAACTTACTTTTTATCCCGTGAGACCCACAAGTACTACCCACTTATTCACCACTCATTTTTTTCTATTTATATAATTTAAACCGATTATAATCACCTACCAAACATGCCTTAAATCTAGTATCAATTAACAAGAAGAAACTGCCTACAAACTGCACAAACAAAATGTAGCTGCAAGTCCTCAATCAAGTCGATTTAAGGACACCTTAGTAAAGTGCATTTATCCCATAGGCTTGTGATATGTTTTTAATTACAAGATTCAATTTACAATGCATATAAAATATTCCAAAAGCATATAAAACTAAAGTGTACACATTAAGATCTTACCTGATTGAGCAAAGGAGAATGAGACCCACATTAAAAAGAAAAGAATTCATGAGTGTGGCTCCCCATCTGTAAATGTAGTTAAATAATAGTCAGCAACCACAAATTATCATGGAAAAAGAGAGGAAGAAAATAAAATCTAAGGTTAAACAGCCAATAAAAATCTAATACTACAAGTATACATACTTCATAGGATGGATAGTTATAAAAACTAATTTCAATCCAAGCATCATTGCCCCAGCAATAACTGCAAGCAGTAGATAGAAGCAGAAGAATGCAAATGCTGCAGTCCCCAGCAGACCTAAAAGTAGCAGAAATTAATAGCATATTAGTTCATGTCACGTCAAGCAGCAGACAATGAAAGAAGTGAGAAGCAGAAGTTTATACCCCAAACATCATCCAATTTGATGAAGATCTCATTAAGGAATGCAGAAATAGGAGGGTCAATCAGCAAGTATATGACAATATGTGCAATCCAAGCCACTGAAACAATCAGCCTGTTCAAAGCCAACAAATATATGCTGTCAGTCAGCTTTCAGAAAACACACATCCAAAATAGATCAGTAGGTCAAACGGCAGCAAAACCATTAAGCATAAAGCAGGCTGGACAGAACAGATCTCTCCATTGAACTCAGAAGACGTTGCAATTCATCTAAACACGCAACTTTCATCATTTACCAGGATCCATGGGAAGTCCCCCCCACCCAAAAAAAAAAAAAAAAGAGGGAGAGCACAAAACAAATATTTACTAGTAAGCAAGCTTGTCAAACATTGACCTGATATGCAATAGAGTCAAGGTGTTGAATTTAGAGATTCTTACGTCAGAATTATTTCATTATTCATGAAATCCGGACCCCAAATGTTCTATAAGAAAGTGAACTGCAATTCCAGGTGCTCAAAGACAAAGACTGTACAAAAGTAACAAGAACGTACCCTAGAACTCCCAGTACAAGTTTAGCTAGGTAGCCAAGAACAGTCATAGCCCATGAAGTCTCAGCCTGAATACATTAAGCAACAACATTATTCAGATTTTCCTTCTTTCTAGGTCAGAAAGCTTATACAATCACAATAAAGATGAACAGACTATATTTTTAGGTCATCACCTTTTCACCTTGAGGGTACATCTCTTCCAATGCCTTCACATCTTCTTCCAAGAGAAGTAGCTCCTGGAAGATATGAACACACAAGATAATCCTCAGATTATGAAAACAAATCAACTATTCATATTACAATCCCAACATAGCAAATCTCCAGTGACGTAAAAAAGAAACATAATATAATATAATAAGGAAATTAAAATGGAAATGTGTGATAGAAAGAAAAAAGATGAAGTAAACAACAAATGCAACAGATTAACCTAATAATTGTGAATCGGATAAAAAAATCAACAAGAGAAACCCAATTGTCCCTCATATAATAAGGAAGGCATGATAAACTAGATCTGGTATGTTATGCAGCTAAGAAATTTAAAGCATTTGAAGCATCGTATCCACACATCACAGCTGAAAATATAAATTGAAACCGAAAGTATAAGCATCTAACTTGACATGCAAAATAGGAGAGCAACAACAATAACAGATGATATATAATGTACCTTTTCTACTGCTTTCACATTTTTACGCCATTTTCTTCCCTTATTACCACCCCTTTCCTCTTGATGAAGTGCATCAGCTGCTTTTTTCAATTCTCTAGCTTTTTTACTAAGTTCGGTTGCTTCCTACATGATCAAGAAGCAATGACCATGTGTAAGGTGTAGAAGTAGACATCGTCAGTGACAAGATTTAAGTTGTTTTCATGTAGGACCAAATTGGTGAAGAACAATAAATACCTTGATATACTGCGAACGTGTTATAACAGCCTTTGGACGTCTGATGAATGAAAATATAAGTCCCAACGGAAGGCAAGCAATGCCCACACCACCAAATATCTGGTGAAAATGAAGCACATATTACATTTGAGAATGTCTTGGCATGAAAGAGGATAGACAAGAAAAGCCTATAATCTTATGCAACATCAATATGTAGTCTTTCTGGACTGCAATTGGTTTATCTCAGTTACTATTCTTCATTTAAAATTTAGGATAATTACTATAGATGATATTAACAACTCCAATCATGAGCATATGCTAGACAAATATAAAATGGCAGATAAATATTTATCAAAATGTACGAAATCAAGAGAAAGACAAATATTGAATATGAACTCTTTTGCTCCATGGAACACATATTTTACATCATTATTGTGGAGATTCTATTGTTACAAATTGCAATAGAGGGACTTACAGTGAAAAGCACAGATCCAACAATTGTAGCTAGAGCAACAACATATTCTGGGAAGGTAGTTCGCATAGTCCATGTTGTCTCGGATGAAGCACTGGCAGAATATGCAGAGCACTGGGGAAATGGGAAAATATGTAAGAATGGTAAATCAAATCAATGAGCAAGAGAAGAATAAACTATCTCCTAACCTGCCGTGCTCCACTTCCAACACATTGTTGACCACTGGTGAGGCCCCAAGTAGATGGAAAGGGTTCAGTGGATGAGGATAGGTGTCGAACTGTGAAGTCCACCTTACCGACAAGTCCTAGTACAGAATTTTATATTAATGCAACAAAACTAAGAACGTTAAGATGGAAGTGCCACCAGCCATCCATACTAGAATGCATAATGTCAACAAGTGGGGTAACACCAATTTAGAAAAACTAAAGAACGAACGACTTATATAGTTGGGGCATGTCCCATGTAAACCTAATGAAGCTCCATTTTTAAGAGTGGTGAGATCTCAACCCATAAAAAGTAAAAACTTAAAAGAGCAGAGATCATCAATTTAAATATGGTCTATTCCAATTATGAAAACTTCGATTTTACAATATCTTGCCAAGTTTCACTTGCCTATTAAAAACAACCTATAAAAAGGATTCCCATGGTGAAACCAGCAATGCCAGTAGAAGACCAGCAAAAATGCAAGAACAATAAATAATATAAGAAGATTCAAACTAATAAGAGAACTGGCACCACCGAATATAAGAAATTTCTAAAAATCTTGGCTCTAAGCTTTACGTACCACTGGATATTTGATCAATTCATCATTAAATGGAAAAAAAATAATGGAAACTATATAAACTGGCACTTGCAAACAACAAACTCAATGCCTACATACAGGTCTTTTACAGCCAACAACTCTAATAGATGGGTTCAGTAAAAAACCATAAACACTTTCAACTACTAGAATCACAGATATTGAGCTTCCCAAATTGTATTGGAGTAACATTGAGTTTGGAGTTGACCTTTTACATTATGCAGCCCATTTAAGATTAAGCCAATTATTCATTAAAGTTCAATCAAAGTTACTTGCAAAAAGATTATCTTCAAACCAACAAAATAACCAACATAAAAAGTAACAGAGAAATCAATGAGAAACTAACCATACAAAATCCCTAAAACCAAAGCACAAACAACGGCTGTCGTTATCACCCACAACAATGCACTTTTCATCCTTTTCCAAACACTTCTGCGAAACCCACGAGTTATATAAATAAACCAAACACAATTATTTCAACATGTATGAATAAAAATGCATGCATTTCTTAATAATAATCACAAAACAGCTGAAAAGGAGAAACCCTAGGAGCAATGTACGGACTTATCCATGTCGCCTTCATAGTAGAACATTGCAAATGGAATGACGAAAAACACAAGGATGGCATCAATAATGTAGATGGCGAGCCACAGGTCCTTCATCGGGAGCGTAAGGTTACACGCACCATTATAAATCGCGTGCCGGCAAGCCTGCCGGTTAGCCACATCCGCTGGAAGCATTAAAATCGAAATTGCCGCAACGGAGAGACCCAAAACAACAACGAATTTGGGGAAATACGCTTGATTAGCATCATCTGGATGTTGGTAGTTTACAAGGAGGTATAAATTGAATATAAACACCAGCACACACACGACTATTGCAACGATTACCAACGCTAAATTGAAATCCCCCATTGTCCCTCACGATTCGAACCAATTGTTATCCGAATCGAGATTTTTTATATGGATTTAAATGGGGATTTTTGCCGATCTGAAATTGGGAAAACTTTAACTTTTAAAAAAATAGAGAGTGAAAGGGCAAACGGAAGAAGTGGAGAGAGAAAAAAGACAAGAGTGCTCCCGGGGCAGTTTGATTAGGCGATGTTGGGGTGACCAAGATTTATGTGAAATTACTGCTGTAACCCCCCACAGTATTTGAGTTTCGAGTTTAATAATTTTTTTTAAAGGATAAATTTTTTTTTTGTCCTCGAAGATTTTGTGCACCATACCCGACGGTCTAACTCTATTCGAGCGGTATCTTCATCTCACAAGAAATATCCGTTTAGACGTTAAATGACTACATGACATGCACATGATATTTATTTGAAAGGATAAACCGGTAAAAAGAAGGAAACCGTTTTTAAACAATTTTTCTCTTTCTATTAGACATCACTTGCATGTCGTATGGAAATTTAACATTTAAATGGACAATTTATGTTACGGGAAGATACCACTTGCACATTGTTAAAAGATTGGGGAATGGTTGTCATAAATGAAAAATTAGGGACATCATTGTCATACATATAAAAGATTGGGGACTTCACAAAGGATTTACCCTTTTTTTTTTATATTAGTTGTACATGATTGGGTACATCGACTGCCAGCCATTTCATCCCTAGTTTGATAATCACATTGCCAGAACATTGTTTGGCTATGCTTAAATAAAAGTTTATTTGTAATTAAAATTAAAATTCATAATAATAATAATAAAGATTTTACTTATATGTATTTGCATATTAAAATTTCTCTCTCTCTCTCTCTCTCTCTCTCTCGCGTTGAAGATCTTAAAGATTGAAACGGTCTAGGTATTATTTTTACTCTTGCTTACATACACGATTCCATTTTCTTTTCTTCAAAAATAATATTATCTAACATAAGTGATGTTAGAGCATCAATTTATATGATATTATATAATATGTTGAATTAAAAGTGAAATTATATAAGTTATTTACTTGAACATGTCATTTAATGTCACTGGTGTTATTATCTAAATTGGTATTAAACACAAATGATGTTAAATACTAATGGTACTAAATAGCACTATTTTTTTCGAACGCTCTAACTCATGGAACTTTTATAAGTAGGTAGTGAAGAAATTTGAACTCATGACATTTGTACATTCTTATGATGCATGATGTTAAAAAAAAAAAAAATGTTTGGTTTGTTTGGTAATATATTAAGGGTAAAATTTCATTTTGATTAAATATTGAAATAAAAATCAAAATATTAGAGTTTTGAGTTTGAGTTCAAAAACACAAATGTAAAAATTTTCCATTGTAACTGCTTGCATTTTCACATTTCCCAAATAGTCGAGAGTTGGTGAAAATTCTGATCCAATTATATCTCACAGCTTCATCTATATGTACAATAATCTGTAAATTTGTGATGTACATGTAGTACAACCGACCAAATTATTAAGCAGTCAACTGCTAAAGCTTGACTCCAGCTTTTATTTAAGTCAATTTCAGCTTCGATCCACATATTATAGCGGTAGTATTTACTATAAATTGTGTAATCAATTGAATGTACAATGTACATCAGCATTTAGCTTTCAAACTCCTTTGTTCTTTAGTGTTTTGTGAGCACTACTTCTATTCGCGTGAATTTTAATGGAAGAATTTCGTGTGCCCCACTTCATGTGAAATTAACACCTAATTTTCCCACATGGAAAGCTCGGTTCGATGTTCTTTCTTTAGCATAACCTATATAGATTTGTTGATATAAGGTTAGTAGTGTTATATGCATCGTATAACAACAAACACTCAAGACATGTGAACTGTTCTCGTTTAACGTATGGGATATCAGATTCGTTTTTAATACATTACACGATGTATGGGTTAGTCTAGGATCTTTAAGAAATTTTTTGATATATTTAAAAGATGATGAGCTGAATGAGATTTGTAAAGAAATATCGTTTGAGCATTTTATGCTTATCTCAAATATCTTTTAGAGAAAAATGTTTATGTTCTTATTTGGTTACAACTTGTTGCGATATGGAATTATTCATCTTACAACACAAGTGTTGATAAATTTCTTATTTCAAAACCATCATCCAAGAAATTATCTCCTTTTAAGCATATACATGAAGTTTACGTTTGATACAAATTATTCAAGACTCATTTTTTAGTAAAATAATTTTATACGTTGACTCATAATTTTTCTTACTCGTGAATAACACTTTCTCAAGAAAATATTTTTCAAAAAATCTATCATCAAAAAGTCTACATCAAACAAATCTGAAACGTGGTTATACAAATCTACACCGTCAAGTGGATTGTTTCCCATGAGAAACCTTAATTTCTCTCTCTCACTCGTGTGACTTTCTACTAATTTTATTTCAATATAAAGTAGGTGTCAAAACAACATTGTTCCCGTTTGAGCTCATTTTAGTTAAACTTATTTTCAACTACACATTCTTTTATAAAATAATTTTGCATGTACATCCAAAAAATTTCTCACTTTTCCAGTTCATGTTTGGTCCCCATTATTTGAGATTATAATTTTTAAAATAATGAAAAAATACGTGGTTAAAAATTAAGAAGAAATTTTGGATTTACGAGCAATATTATTTTTATTTGAGAATGTATAATTGATTAAAAGAGAAAAAAATTGAATATAATTTTAATGGGGGCTAACTATACCTTCTTCAAAATAATTCATTTATTACAAAATCTATTTTAAAGGGCTAAAGAAGGGGCATTATATGTATGGATGGCAAAAAAGTTCGACGGCTCGGGCTCGGGCTCGGGCTCGGGCCATTAAAAAAAAATTATAGAGATGCCTTGTACAATTGCAAGACAGCTTTTCTACAAATAAAAAAATTCAAAAACTAGAGACGGCTCGGCCCGCTAAGACTCGGTGCAAAAGCCAGGGCCGAGCCTCATTTTTTTGACCGGGCTTTGCTCGACTCGGCTCGGGCCTAAAAAAGTTAGGTCAAAAAAAGCTCGAGCTGAGCCTGAGCTTTTTTTTTTTCGGCTCGGACTCGGTTCGTTGACATAGCTAATTATATGCAAGATTTTGCATTTAAATAAAAAAATTCCCAATATATATATATATATATATATCAAAACTCATTAGAGTTTGAAGCACGTATTTGACTAGAAATAATGATGATGAAGATAAACTACCCATACTCCACCTTCACTTCAAATATGGTGAGAAGATAATTATCTATCCGTGTTAAAATCAAAAAAAAAAAAAAGAGGTGCCAAAATAGAGAGCTAGAGGGTAAAATAACCTCTCTAATCCCTATAGATTCCATCAAAAGCATATGGTCCATTTCATTGTCCCAAAGATGAAAGACATAACCTTATATTTTTCCCTTTTACTGCCACAAACAAGTCTTTGCATAAGCCTAACATGCCAAGCAATGTTTCATCATCAAATGGGCTTTAATGTGGACACATGCATGACTTATGTTTGTATGACCCATATAAATTTCATGTCATGAGATTTACGTTTACTTAACCTTAGTTTGGTGTAGTTAAAAATAGAATTTTAGTAAATTTGGATAACAGTTGATAAAATTTGTAGTTAAAAATTGATAAAAATTGTGAGTCTCATAAAATGTATGGTTAAAGTTAATAGTTGATATTGACGTAAGTTTTTATCAACTTTTTGGGTTACACCAAACAGGGGTTTAATGAATTTTATCTCTACATTAAATCTTAACTGGAGCATTTTTCAAATCAGTATTGGAGAGAGAAAATAAATGAGTGGATTGAAATCCAATTATTCGATTTAATTAATGAGTTAATTTTATAAACGATCACTCAATTTACATCAAAATTACAAAACGATCACTCAATTTACATACGCTTTCACAAACGATCACTGAAATTTAAATTTATTTCACAAACAGTCACTGAATTATCGTTATGATTTTAATTCAAATTTAAAGGACTAAAACACATGAACATATAACCTTGAGGACCTCATGTGCAAATATAATCAAAAACCCTCCCCAAAAACCACCGGACCAACACACCACCTTGAAGCCATTGCTTCCCTCAATGCAACCTACCCAAGAAGGGCTACTAATCCGGCCAATTTCGTCCTAAAGGTGGCCTCTCGCACAGCATAAAACTACTAGTCGCCACTTTGGGACGAAATTTTACCACTTTTCGGCCACTAAAACCACCAGAACAACACACCATCTTGAAGTTCTCACTGCCCTCTACACAACACCTAAGAATGGCCACTAACTCTAGCGAATTTGGTCGGAATTTTGCCCAAATTGGCGGCTGGCAGTTTTATGCTGTGCAAGCGGCCCACTTTGAGACAAAATTCGGCCAAATCCTTCGGAGTTAGGATCGATTCTTGGGTGGGTTGCGTAGAGGGCAGCAAGGGTTTCAAGGTGGTATGTTGGTTTGGTGGCCAAAAAATGGTGGAATTTCATCCCAAAGTGGCGGCTGACAGTTTTATGCTGTGCGAGTAGCCCACTTTGCGATGAAATTTCGGCCAAATCCGTCGGATTTAGGGGCGATTCTTGGGTAGGTTGCGTAGAGGGTAGCGAGTGATTCAAGGTAGTGTGTGGGTCTGGTAGTTTTGGTGGCCGAAAAGTAGTGGAACTTCGTCCCAAAGCAGTGGCTGAAAATGGTTTTGGGAGAGGGTTTTTGATGATATTTGCACTTGAGGTCCTCAAGGTTATATTTTCACGTGTTTTAGTTCTTTAAGTTTGAATTAAAATCAAAACGGTCTTTCAGTGACCATTTGTGAAAGCGCATGTAAATTGAGTGATCGTTTGTGCAAATTTTAAAATTTAGTGACCGTTTTGTAATTTTCATGTAAATTTAGTGACCGTTTGTATTAACCCATGGTTAATTAATTCTCTAACATGTGATTTTCCAAAATATTTTATAATGACCTGATTTCTCAAAACTAATAATTGAGGAGATGCTTAGGCATAATTTTATCCTAAGTTAAATGTGGATTGGAGGTCCATTGGTCTAATGGGCCAATCAATGTATTACTAGAGAGAGCTAATGTACCTAAAGCTGTTAGAAAACGATACATCATCCCATTATGTCGTGGTTTCTAAAACAATGTACGCACAACATATTATCATAGTTATCCAAATCGTGCTAGATATAAAATCGAAGAATAATTAATTAGTCCACACAAAATATTCCAACATTTTCTTGTTATACACATGTATATTATCGATTATATATGTATGTATATTTTCTCCACTTTCAAGAACTCAAAGAAGAAAATCTTCATCTTGGGTTCGAAATTTGAATTGAGAGAGAAAAGATGGAAAAACTTAACTTCATGAAAATGGAGTAATTAGATTGCGTTTCTGAAGCCTTTTACGTTGGAGTTGGCCATAAAACTTTAGGGAGACTCATTGGCCCCATGGTCTAGCTACATTAGTGAGACTGCAGTTTTCTCGATGCACTTGATGCTACTAAACCTCGAACTTTGTAGAGAGGTCATCAAATGTAAAAACTGAGTTACGTTCAAGCCTCAAGGGCACATAACTATTTTTCCACAGCCTCTGAAAGTGTTTGTTTTGTTGAAATGCCTTTCTCAAAACAGTGTTGGGGTGACCTAGGGTCATCATGTCGGTGTAGGCATCAATGTCATTGACTGGATGGGTTGAATAGTTGTATTCTTTGATGCTGGAGTACTCGTATTTTTAGCATAGCCTATTTTGATGGGTTGAATGGTTGTACCTTCTTGTCCTATCTAGGTAATTTGTGTTTGACTTGGTTTTTGTCCACCCAAGATCGTCTGAAGGTATCCTAGATGACCCACGATACTAATATTAGCATTAGCTGATAATACCCTAAACCATGGACTCGAGGTTTCTTTGAGAATGCCATTTTATGCTGGTGGTGCAGTGTGTAGACCTAGAGTCCATTCTATGGTTGTTACTCGCGGCAGAGCTCATCAAACTCTTCTAGAGTTATTGTTTGTGGAGGCATTTAGGGGTTGAATGAGCTCTGGCGAGAGGAGGTTCAACAATGTCTAAAATTTTGGAGTTGGGGACGTAGGAGATGCAAGCCCGAATTGTGTTCGCATAATTCGTGTCTAAGTCTACAAGGGTTGGGGTCTCTACCATTCATGTAGGTTATTTGCTATCTCCTAGAGGATTGGACTAGGTCCCATGAGCTTAGGAATACTAGGCGCGTTTGGTAACAATGATGAGGATCTTAGGTTTGGTCTTGTGCACGTACTTGATATGCATTCTAGCGTATAGTTGGATGCCTCGATCCACTCAACCATTGGTCAAGTTAGTTAAATTAAACGTGTATTTAGATTATTTTAAGTATAAAAAAGGACCTAGAAAATTGAATTATTTTAAAAATTCATCTATTTTTTTATGAAAAACGTGTTTATTAATTTGTTAGAACAACTGTTTTTATCTGCTAAAAGCATTAAATTAGTGGCCCGACCATGTCGTAAATAATAATAGGTTAGATAAGTTAAAACGAAGCATTATAGTCTATAGATTCAGATGGCATATGTACATCACAAATCCATATATTAACATTGAATTAGATATTTGATTAGATAATCTAATTTTGGGGTTATTTTTAGCATAAATAAACTATCAATTTCTAATTTTCTTTTCTAAAAATTTACATCTAAAATATAATGATAACTTTAAGTTAAGAGACAATAAACATCCAACAACCGGACTCAAGCCACTGTTGCCATATACAAAAGAACCACCAGAATACCCACACAATCTATGAAAGAAAAAGAGTCACGCAAGATTGCAAGAAAGTGCCAGAAAACAAGAATCATTTCTTCTTCTCTCTATTGCCAGAAGACAACCAGAATGAACGAGAAACCAAGAGTCACTCCAATACATAAAATAAGGATAAAAAAATCATAGCCATTGGATATGATCAACGGTCCAAAATGAAGGAGAGAAAGCACGGTCCGAGTATAAACAAACCAGCCAATTGGAAATGGCCACGTGGACACAACTTAAAGAATTGTATTTTTGGAAACACGTTTTAAACTTTTATTAACCAAAGATTATTCAAAATTGATTGTGAGAATTATTATATAAAAAAAAAAAAAAAGGTATGTCAAATTGTAATGCATAGCCGCTGAAATCACGTTTTCAAAATATCATACTCATCACAAAATATACTAAAGGAAAATTTTAACAAAAAATTTCTATATTATTAATTTACAATGCATAGCCGTGAGAATAAGTTTTCTGTTCTGTTTACAGTTCGTTTGACAATGTTTTTGAAAAGTTAAAAGTTAATTTTGAGATTAAAAAATTACTTTTAAACATGTTTGAATAATTTTTTAAAATTATTTTATTTGACTAGAAGAGCAATTAAAAAAATTAGGCATAATATAGTTTCATTGAGAAACTATTGTATAAGAAACCGAAGCAAAAATAGAAACTTTGCCAAGTGAGTTCTTAATCTTCACGAAGTCGAATTAGAAATCACTCTTAGAAAATCAATCTCATAAAGGTGACCTCGCGAAATAATCAACATTAAAATCCAAACACAATAAAGTAACATTTTGAGCTCCAAGCCTTCGGCTAAGATGAAAGTTGAACCGGAGTCATAATCGCACTAGTAATGAAATTAGTTCAATGAACGCTCAATGTCAATTAAGCGACAAATTAGCATCGCAGACTAGACAAACTAGGCTTGGGATCTAGGGGCCACTCAAAGACTTTAGGCATGGGACAGTCAAATCTGAACAAATATCAAATTCTATAGACATTAGACGAGTTAACAGGTCAAATCTCGAGTTTGGCAGACAAACCTCGAATTTGTTGAGCAAGTCTCCAGTTTGCTAAGCAAATATTAAGTTTGTTTGCCGTATAAGCTTCGAGTTTTTTCGACTAACTTTAAACCCGCATATTTTTTTTTATGTACAATTTCGAATTGCACTTTATTTCGTGTTGAGCTCTAATTTCAATGATATATATTATTTTCTTGTGAAAAACTATGTAACAAAAGATATGAACTAATTTCCTCTAAATTATTATATTATTTTTATGCGGCAATTGCATTAATGTCGTGTTTGTCACAATGAACGCTCAATGTCAATTAAGCCGACGAATTAGCATCACAGACTAGACAAACTAGGCTTGGGATCTAGGGGCCACTAAAAGACTTTAGGCATGGGGCAGTCAAATATGAGCAAATATCGAATTCTATAAACATCAGACAAGTTAACGGGTCAAATCTTGAGTTTGTCAAACAAACCTCGAATTTGTTGAGCAAGTCTCGAGTTTGCTGTACAAAAGTCGAGTATGCTAAGCAAATATTAAGTTTGTTTGCCATATCAGCTTTGAGTTTTTTCGACTAACTTTAAACCGGCATATTTTTTTTATGTACAACTTCGAATTGCACTTTATTTCGTGTTGAGCTCTAATTTCAATGATATATATTATTTTCTTGTGAAAAACTATGTAACAAAAGATATGAACTAATTTCCTCTAAATTATTATATTATTTTTAGGCGGCAATTGCATTAAGGTCATGTTTGTCACGATAAATTTTAAAATTTTCATGAAATTAACCTTCCTTTTTTATAAATTAATCTCCTTTTCATGGAAAACGTGCTCGTTTGACGTTTCATAGAATGGAACATTTTGTCTTTACTTGTTGCAAGTAGTGTAGCAATTTAATTTGTGGCCCAATTATGTCGTGAAGTGCATTATTATCTTTAATTGCTGGTCATAATGAAGATTATTATGTTCGACTCCTAATAAATTTAGGTTCACATTAGTGATATAGGATACGTCAAGATTGCTAAATAAAACGACGTCAAAATGTGAAAACTCGAGATTTTTGTTTTCAAGATTAATGTAGTTATGAATTAACGATGTAAGAATGATAAATGAATTTAACAATTTAAGAGGAGCGTTCAACCTACCAATAAATTTAACTAATAATTATAAAAAAAAATAAAATCAAATCCTTAGTTTAAACGAATCTTATTTTACGAAAACCCATTAAACCCCTATCCTTGCAACCAAACAAATCGAGCTTGATTTTACAATCCCTACCCATCAAAAATTGATTCCAAGTACTTTTCAGCTCTCTGGCGGTCCAGACAGAATCTCAAATTACCGCCATGACCTAGAGTTCGCACAAATCGATTCATCTATTAGTGGCCATTTTTCACCTTACGGTACGGACAAAATCCTCGTAATAAGTTCTTGTTTTCCTCTACGGTCTTAAACTTCATCCCAACATAAAGTTCTTATCTTGTATAGATGATGATCCAATCTCATTAGGTGTAAAGGTAGTTGTATCCATTTGCAAAACAAATATGGATTCATTAACGTCGGTCCAAGGAGAATCAAGAATTCTGAATAATATTAATCAATCAAACCATATTAAAATCTTCAAGATGGAACAAATATTTTATGTTCTTCAAGACTATGTATAAACCTTAGATAATATTTAATTAATTGATTCATATTCTTGGGTTCATCAAGCTGTAAGGTAAATATTACCCCCCACCCCACCCCACCCCACATGCCACTTTCTCAACAAAAAGCACAAAATCTCTGCTTTCTTATATTCTTTTGATAATTCATAATTGTTTAATTCCTTATCCTTCAAGTAAAGTACTTTGAATGGATAGATCACTCGTTTGTCCGACATAAAATAATTTCACTGCATAACAGCTGTGAGAATAAAATCTTTTTTCCATCTAGCTCCTATTTGGTTCAATTATAAAATTTCATTAAAATTTAAGTGAAAATCAATAATTATTTTTAACCATAATTTCATTGAAACATATTACTTAAGGATGATGACGTACATAATGGAAAAATACATTGATCGATCACGAATCGAATTCGTCATGAAGACGAGAATGAAGTTACATTCCTATGGGAGAAAAACAAGTAATGAAGAAAAAAAAGATCTAAAATTCGGTTATCAACTCAAGTCCTATTTGATTTAGTTAAAAATTAGATTTTTAGTAAATTTGATAAAAGTTGATGAAAAGAGTAATTACAAAGTTAATAAAATATGTAGTAAAAATGAATTTGAGCCACAAGGCTAAATCAATAGTACTATTTTCTTTATTGCGGCTATGAATTGAACGTCTATTTCAATCAACTATTCCCCACATCCAACCACCATTCAATTGCATTCATGGTCGAATACTCAATGCATTAATTTGTAGGTGCGCCTCACTCTAAGTCTAACGGTTCATAACAAATATCTTTTATTTTAATTTCGTTGTCTCGTATTCTTTTTACTTATTTTATTCACAATTTTTAAGTTCAATCCACAAATGGACTTGGTTTAGACACTGTGTTAATGGATAAGCAGTTCAACTAGTAAGTCAATATCGAACTTAAATATAAATATAAAGTTTGTCTTTGATATTCGAAGGTTTTTGGGTCCAATCAATCGATCTGGTTACTCCGATCTGATTATTCAAAGAATGAATTAAATATGAATAGTTTCAATAATATTTCATTTTTGAACAAAATTCTTCTTTTTTTCAATATTAATATCACTGGTGCGTCAACTAGACTCATATTAAATCTTCTATATATAAAAAGTGTGTATTTAACGGAATTTGTTGGTTTAACGGAAAAACTAACGGAATTTCTTGATTTAACGGAAAAACTAACGGAATTTTTTTAATTTAAAAATCATTTAACTCCATAATTGGGCTTCAAAATTTACAATTTTAAAGCCCATGTAGAAGTATTGGATGTCATGCTCATTTTATAGATATATTTCTCTCCAAATGTTTCATAAACTTTCAATGTGGAATTGTGCATTTTATATATGCTCTTAACTCCAATAGTTTTATAAATTTCCAATGTGGGATAGTGACAAAAAAAAAAATGTTAAAATACTCATCAAAATCATTTTAAAATGTATGTCTAATTGACTAATTTGATTTTGAATTACAACTAATTAAATTGTAATATTCACTTTCATTCTTTCATTTATTTAATTTTCAAATTTAATTTAAATTACACTTGATTATTAATATATTAATGTTAGATATTATTTTCTATAAGTTTAAAATATTTTAATTTAACAAAGTAAACTATTTTAACATATTTATTTTTAATTTTTAGTGTTGGGACTAATTGTAGGATATATAATAAATCTAATTAGTAAAGATAGATTTATTTTAAATTATTTTTATGTATTTATTACATTCGGTTCGACCGCAGTTGAATTTTCACAAATTTCATGTCGAAATCATTCTCGATTGTAAATCAAAATCCTTCATCTCCATTTTCAGATATCGGAATTATCAAATCCGCAAACTTTTCGTATAAATCCTATGATTAATGCTCATGTTTAGTTCCTTAATTAATAAAAAAAATTAAAATTCTCCTAACACTATTTGGCAATATTATAGTATTATATTAAATGTTTAGTAAGTATTATTTTTAAATATTAGATGATTTTATGATATAGTAAAAATTTTTTTTTTTTATAATATAGAAAAAAAATATTTTTTAAAATAAAAATATATTTAATGTCTTAAAAATAATTAAAATAATATTAAAAATACGAAACGTATTATGACGCTTATCCTTTCGTATTGACACGCCTAAACTTGTGATTCTTGATTCTCAACATCGACATCTCGCAACGCATTACGCCTTTTAGAACATTATTAATAAATGAATGAAAAATGCAAAAAAATTTGTACTACTACATTTTAGTCACTAGGAAAAAATGAAACTAAAAAAAATGGATGTGGATATTATCAATTTAAAAATGCTAATAGTTTATTTGGTAAGGTACATTGAACTCAATGAAGAAAAAATATTTATTTATTTAGTTTTGTATTATAATGTTATCTATTATTTTATTATGTATAAAAGTTCATGATTAAATACAAAATTTAATATAATATAATAGTACGAAACACAAACTTATACATTTTAATTTAGAATTTAACACTATTCAAGTTAAAATTAATATATCACAATGTGTAATTATTTATCAATTACATAAACATTACATCATTAATTATTTAATGAATCAAAAAAATTATATATAACTAAGCAAACGTGTATTGCACGTTGCTTAAACCTAGTATTATAAAATTGACCTACACCACTCTCATTAAGAGTTAACAAAAAGTTTGAGAATAATTTCATGATGGGTCCCTAGTCATTGAAAATTTGGTTGGGTATAATAGTAAGCCAAAAGAAAGAAACGATCTCATGTGCTCAACTTAATTATATAAATGAGAAGTCTTATTTTTAATAATCTAACATGAGGGACCTACATAAATCGTTTTTCACGAGCACGTTTGATATGTTTTCGGATTTATAATAATTATAATGTCATCCTTCTCCACACCATAATGCTAAATTTATAGTATTGTCATTCTATATACATTAATGGACAAATGACACCCCATATTAGGGGGCCGCCTGCTGCCCAGACCCCTCTCCCCCCAAGGTCCAGGCATCCCGTCCCCCAATATGGGTGTCATTTGTCCATTATGGACACCCCTGTATATATTTTGACCGTAACTAGTTATTTTGATTTTCTATTGATTGCTTCAATCTAGGAATCATTTGCCCAAAGTTGGTAGATGTTGCCGCTATCACTTTGACTCATTCTGCATGTCGAGACACCCAATAGAGCCAACAAAAGTTCGATCAGAATTTAAAAAGAAAAGGGAAAAAGGAAAGCAATTTCATTACGGTGGTATACTAGCCACATTTTTAGGATCTTTCAGTATATTTATAAAGTCACTTTTAAAATGTTCCTCTAAAGTTTTACATAACAAATCACCCTCTCTTATCAATAAAAAATATATACTTAGGGACTTGATATTTTGAGTTTGTGAATGATTAATGCAAAACGATAAGGAATCGCAGATAGAACCTTTAAGTACGTGTCTAAATGTAACTATTTCAAATTCTTTCATGTTCGTCTTCCATGGCCGATTCAAACAATTTAAGTGCTTTAAACAACCTTTTTTTATCAGCAATTCATACAAAATTAACAATCGTAATATCATCAACGGACATTCATCAGCAATTATCTAAGACAACATCGTCTGCCATGTTGACGACAATCGTCGACGTTGCTTTTGTAGCTGACGCGACCAACGATCATCGATCAAAGCACCTTCGGTGATTATCAACGACATCACATACAACATTAAAAAATTTCCCCCAGGACAATTTAATTCAAATATCTAATTTTCTGTAATAAAACCCATATTTAATTAAATAACTATATGTACAATTTCTAAATTAAATTTTTTTTTTTTTTTTTTTTAATTATGCTGCCAACCAATCAATTTTATATTCACAACATTTTTTTATGTACAACCAAATAATCAGTAGTCTTTACGCCATGAGAAATATTGAATTGTCAGAGATAGGTTCAGACCAATAACTGATATAGGCCAATTCAAGGCTCCCTTCGACTTGTACCAACTTTGACAGTCAAAAAGTCAGTTCGATTCGCCTATTTTGACGCCTCAATTAGGCTGGGGTAAATCTAATTCGTAACTTCGTCATTGACCACAGTTATTTTTTAGAAATAGAAAACTATGTAAAACATGAAATTTTAATGAGAGGGTTAGGGGTGTAAGCGGTTCGATTTTTGACAAATTTTCAAACCAAATCGTTTAAACCGGTTTGAGAAAAACTCAAACATAAACCAAACTATTTTGAACGGTTTGAAAAAAACTCAAACCTAAACCTAAATGTTTGATCCGGTTTTAAACCGTCGGTTTCACTGTATATTTTTTTGTCTGTCTACTTTTATGACATTAATTCATTGAATTCAATATATATTTATGTCTCCGTTTGTTTATCATTAAAACCCCATAAAAATAAAAAAATGGCCGTTATCCATCACATCAATCCATCAATTCTGAATTTATATCTCTTGTGTGGAACCCAATAATAGCTATATTTTTCATTCTCATTCTACATTAATGAGAATCAAACGGAGTCATATTTTACTAGCAATAAATTTAAAACAAACTAAATATATCTACTATAAATTTAAATACCAACTAAATCAAAATGAAATCACAATAAACTAAAATATAGTTTTTTGTTTGCCATTTTAGGTTAAGACATTACGATAACGTTATAATACAAGTCTACTAAACTAAATATAAATCCCAAAAAAATAATGATGTTCAACGAGATCTCGTGATCATTATATCTGAAAAACAAAACTACTGATTAGACAGAGAGAATAACCAACCATAATAATAAATCAATTGTTTATAATATTTAAACATAACAATTACACAAGCTTACCGTTGTATTTTGTTACGAATTCAGTTTCTCACATATACTCAAACACCAATTGTTGTCACCATGATTCAGTCTCCATTGTCAAACAAATGTATTCGTTATATCATCATAGTATTTGATACTAGATAGATAAGAGAATCTTTAAAAATATGGTAATAGAAAATATAAATCACCTGCCACAATTTTCATTGAATCATCAAATGCTTCCACTTCATCTAAATATTGGCACAACACTATAGGTTCATTCTTAATTTGCAATCAATTTTTTCTGCATATACAAGCCTCAACCATTCTTGCACCTAATAAACTCATAAAGGAATCAAGTATCTGACACAAAACTATTGAATTTTACATATTTGGATGAATTTTAAAAAAAAAATCATTATTTTTATTTTTTTATATTTTTCACCGGTCCGGTTTGGTTTTAAACCGCAATTAAAATTCTCAAACCTAAACCAAACTGTTTTTGACCGGTTTGGTTTGGTTCAAAACCATTTCGTTGACGGGTCCACGTGACACCAAACTTACGATTTCTAAAATGCGATTTTGATTCGATTTTTCGATTTGACGATTTTTACTTACAACCCTAGGGAGGGTAGCAAACAACATTCTTGTGAACACACTAGTTGACCTTTTTACAGCTAGCTCAACTCAATAAACAGGTACACACTGGTTTTTGAAGGTACAATAGTAATAAATTATTCAACTCGATAATTTAATTGAACACTTAGAATTGGTAGTTCCCTATGTTATCGCGACACGAAAGTTCAGATAACCAAAGTCAACAATATTAGAAAATCCAGAACCAACAGATTTGGTACATTGGGTTTATGAACACAAACCTCACGCCTCACATTGCATCACATGGTGGATAGAATTGACACTTAAAAGTTGGATATATTAATAAAAATTTTATTGTTTAATTAACTCACAAGTCCACGTTTATATGAATTAAGTATTTGATTTATTGTGAGAAATCATTGCATTGTAAATTATGAACTTGTAATGATGTTGTTTATTGTTTAATTGATTTCAGAAGTTGACTTTGACTTTTTTTTTTTTTTTTTATTAGTTGTTCAAGAATATTATGCAAGAAAATTGAAGACGTGGCCATTGTCGGTGGTAATTTTATGTACTAAATTGTTCCTCTTGGACACCTGGTTAGCATCTACATATATCATGGTCACACATTTGATTCGTTAGATAAGATAACGAACATGTTGTCCATTCTAACTGTAGATATATGTTAGAAATGGGACGAAGTTATACGATACCATATGAAGTATTTATCACAATAATAAGATGACCACGAAGACAATAATTTAATTTGACTGAAGAATTGGAGATTTTATTCAACAATTATAATGGAGAAAAAAAATACAATATTTGTGTTTCTACACAATTTATTCTGACTTTCAATAATACAAAACTTGCAAAGAAGAATATACTATTTATAAGGGTGTATACCAAATCCTAAAAATAACTCTAAAGATGGAAATAGGTTAAGAAACTCTGTGTAAAGACAAAACAAAGAAAATCTCGAAATGATGCGGCGCTCGAGCGCCCAGCTAGCACTAAGCGGGCCAGAGGTGCCGCTTGAGCGCCAAGCGAGGGATAGGTGAGCGACAAATCCCAACTAAAAAAATCACCCTACCGCTCTAGCGTTGGGTGGGCGTCTTTAACTCCATTTTTCTTCCATGTACCCTATTACTTTTCAAGTCCAATACTCCAAACCTCGAAAACTTTAGTCCGAATTTGGGTAACAAAACCTAACAAACTTCACCTTGACACAAATTCCATTGCAACGAACCTCCAGTTGGAGAAAACATTCGATTGCAACGAATAAATGAGTTCTTCAACAAAAACCAATTTTCTCAAATGAACCAAAAAACTTCACCTCTTCCACGATATCTAACTAGGATACATGAATCCAAGCACCGCTCCGCAAAATTACCTTGGGTTCCAAAAAGTTCAGAAATGATTTAAATTTTACCACACTGGCTTTACTTTAAAGGATATGTTCAACTTATTAGAAACGGGATGAGGTTATACGACACGATATGAAGTATTGATCACAACAATAAGATGAACACAAAGACAATAATTTAATTTGACAGAAGAATTGAAAATTTTATTCAACAACTATAATGGAGAGAAAATACATTAATTGTGTTTTTACACAATGATTCTAACTTTTAGTAATACAAAACTTGTAAAAAATAGTCTACTAATAAAGGGCTACAGGCCAAAGGCTAGAAATAATCCCAAAGATGAAAACTAAGTCAAAAATCGCGTGTGAAAACAAAACAAGGAAAATCTCAAAATGCTGATGCGCTTGAGTGCCTAGCTAGCACTTGGCGCGCCCTAAGCAGGTGTTAAGCGAGCTACAACTCCATGTTAAAAATTCTGTCCCATCGCTTGAGCGTTTTTGCGGGTGGTAGGTTGGCGTCGTCAACTTCGTTTTTTCTTTTTGAACCCTATTTTGATATCTTCAAACTCAATACTCCATCACGCAAATCCTAATCCGAATTTGGGTGACAAAACCCAATAATATACCACTCCATCAAAATTTATTAATCAAGCAATTTGGAGAATTTGGAGAAAAATTAATCAACTATGATCATGTGCAATGTTTAGGAGGCAAGTTTAGTTCATAAATATATTATAACATCACCAATACATTTTGTAGATTACAATTTAAGTGCCATCTAAAAGAAAGGTTTTCAATCTCTAACGAATAGACGATTTAGTTCAAATTCATCTTCAATGGATTCTGTCTGTAATCCAAGTTTTATATCTAATAAATATGAGAGAAAAGTAAAATAAGAAACAAGAGAAAGAAACATTAAATTTATGGTCTCACTTCGACTTCGTCTATATGAACCTCCACATGCGTTTGGTCCTCCTGATAATGTTGAGTTTTTTCTTACCACGTCAGCTAGATATAGCTCTAGATTTTATTGAAGATGAACTTTTATAGACATTGTCTATTTCAACTAATAACATTTTTAATGCAATTTATATTAGCATTGGAGATGGTTTGTCTTGAAAATCGAAGTCATATCATTGCTTCTTCTATAGAAAAAGAAATTTAAGACTCGTTCTACCTCCACGAGGTATTACTTAGTCGGGATTTGTCTATTGCTAAAAATTTCCTATTAGGGGCCCGTTCGGTATGGATTAAATATTTTTAGATTTTAATCCTTACCGGATGGGGCCTAGATCTTCTCGTCAGAGTGGGTGCCGTGTTTAAGAATATGAGGTTGACCATGCTGATCTTAGACCAACAACTTATAATCCAACGATATTTTGCCAAACTCTAATACTATAATGAAACAACATAATCTGAAAACTTTAATTAATCTAAAAAATAAAAATGATGATTTTTAAGACACACAAATGGACCCTAGAACATACTATAGCTTTCGCGGACGAAGAGCCGAACCGAGATGCCAAACCTTCCCTCGATGTGAAGTCTTGGTAAATATCGACCTACTATCCCTAAAGTAAATTTTATCCAATAAATGACCACACTTTCACTCTGTACCGTTCGTCACTAAAGTCGACTTTTATCCCTACTCAATTGGTAGATCTTGCAGTCAAGCTTGTGTAACATTTTGGTTGATAAAAAGTTCGCATGCCAACTAATTTTCGCAATTATGCCCATGTTTGGTACACATTAAAATTTTCATTATCATTTTTCTACTTATTTTCAATTACACATTTTTCAATAAAATAATATTTTTCATTATATCAATAACTTTTTTTTCTTTTTTAACTACATATTTTCTATCAATCTACTATTTTATAATGCATTCTTTCAAAATAATGTGCCGCAAACGCATTGAAACGCAAAAGTCAAAAATATCCCACAACTCATCACTGGCAACAAAAAATAGGCCGAAGCATTTTCGCAGGGTACTTGGCCCTCACAAAGAGGGGCCCACGTTAATTTTTTATTTTTTTAAAATGCACATGGGCCCCTCTTTGTGAGGGGTCGAGACCATGTGAAAATGCTTCTGTCCCAAAAAATATCTCTTTCTATGCACACACAAGACACACACACACTCACTCACACACTCTCTCTCTCTCGATCTATATATATACACACACACAAATCTGTCTCTCTTGTGGAAAACTACCCAGACATGTCGAAACAAACATACAGAGTGTGTTGCTGTTTCAGTAGGGGATTCAGACAGAAAGAAGCTGAAATTCATGCTGAAATCAAAGCTTTATTCGAAAAATACTCTGAAAATGGTGTAATGACAGTTGAGCATCTGCACAAGTTCTTACAAGAGGTTCAAGGTGAAGAAAAACTCACCCTCGAAGAATCCCAGAATGCACTGGAGTCTTTCCTTAATCTCCACAAACATCTTAACATTTTTCACCGCAAAACTCTGCATCTCGAAGAATTTTTTCGGTATCTGTTGAGTGATCTTAATTTTCCTCTCCCATCTCCTACTAAGGTATTTCATATCCACATCTACTGCTAGTAAATCTACAGATATAGCATGAAAACTTCTAAAAGTCTAGGGTTTTTGGGTCGGCTTTCAACCGAAATTCTTGGAAAAGAAACATTCACTACGTAGTTATATAGACGAGGATTCTAGAAATGGTAGATAAAAATAAACAGATTTGTACATGAAAAAGAAGCCAAAATAATCAGTTCTCATTCTCTTTATTTGCCTAAAATACAAGCCTAGAGATGAAATCTTAGCTTTTTATCAAGTGATACATTAGTGATTTTTGTTAAGATTTGAGATTCAATCTTAAAATGTCAATCTAATTGATCTGTATCAACATCATTTATCGATGTGAGATATATTTTCCTTAACACGCCCATGGTGGTGATCTGAGTAGATCAATCTTGAAATCTACGTGCTTATTTTAGAGTTTTAACGAGATCGAATCGCTCGTTGGAGTATAATATGCTCTGATGTCATGTTAAGATTTGAGATCCATCTTACAAGGTCAACTTTATTAAGAGGAGTAGTCCAAGATTTTTATTAATTAGTCCATATCAACATCATTTATCGATGTTGGATATATATCACTTAACAATTTCAATCTTGAAGTCTAAGTAGAGGTTTGAACTTTGACCTGGACCGAGCAGCCTTGGCGATTCAATATGCTGAGACCTAGTCTCGGTCTGGGTAGGGGCTGCTATGTTTTTTTTCGTAAAAAGAAGCCCGACCATTCAAAAGGTCAAGCCAGGCCAGGCCAGCTTCACTTGCTTTGTACCTCGGGTTAAATTGTAACCTTTAGCTATCTTATGAGAATCTAGTCAAAGAGGGGTTGCAAATAGGGACAAGGCTAAGTTTTTTTTTTTTTTAATGTTACGTCAGGTATCCTCCTATTTTTTATCCCTATCATTGAATCTATTTGTGTAGCTCGATGGGTGCACTCATAAGATTGAACGCATTTTTGTGACATCCCAGGTCCACCAAGACATGACAGCTCCTTTGTCCCATTATTTCATTTACACTGGGCACAACTCCTATCTAACTGGAAATCAGATAAGCAGTGACTGCAGTGATTTGCCAATTGTAGAAGCCTTACAAAGAGGTGTAAGAGTTATTGAATTAGACATGTGGCCCAACTCCAACAAAGATGATGTTGATATTCTTCATGGAGGGTATGGAAAAATTAGCTTCTTCTAATTATTATTTACTTGAAAGTTTTGTGGTGCATATCTGTTTTAAAATCTATATCAAATAATTTGACATTATACCGAAAAATATAAAAATTATCGGAAATTATGTATGTATAATTGATCATTTAATGAAAAAATAACAAAAAGATTAATTCAACTTGTACGAGGATTTCGTGTTGAAGATAAAATATAAAGAGAAATTTAGCAACCACAGTTTTTAAACTTTCATAGCATGGATCCCCAGTCATTTTTTTGATTGTAGGTCCTCGAACTTCCATTTTCCGGAGCACGTTGGTCCCAATTGTATAGTATCCGTCAATTTTTCCGTTAATCGGTCTCATATTTTTTCTGTCAATTGTATAGTATCCGTCAATTTTTGTGTCAATCATTCGCACATGTTGCATGCAATAACTTGCTCTAGGTTTATTTTCATCTAATCCACTCTACTTCCCTAAAAATACAATATAGCCTCCTGTTTCACGATCATTATTTCATCTCTTTTTCTCTACATGCTCATTAACTATACATTTACACAATAAAATATTCTACACGTAAATCCAAAACTTTTCCCTAATTTTGAATCACGCTTTCTCCTAAAAATCAGTATCCAAATTTTTTTTCCCGAAAACAATGATTGTCAAACAGGGGCATAAATAGAAAAGAAAAGACTACAAGGCATAAAGGCCATCATGTGCAAAGTGTGTGGTTGATTAGCGAAAATTGAAAGTTTCCACCTGCTCGGTATGACGTGCACTAATCGAGCATTGAAAACGATTGAAAACTTAGGAGGCCAGGAAAAAGTTGATTGGTAACTATCGAAAATTGAAAGTTTCCACCTATGCGCTTGCTTGTGAAAGTTCGAAGATTGCGATATAAAAAAATTACTCATATGTAAAGACTTAAATTTTTATAACGTTACGATAGTTCAACAATCACTACTGACACAAAGAATTTGGAAACACAACTATGGTATCAATAAATAAACTTATATGTTCTCTTATATAGGATTAATTACAAAGTGTTTTTTTTTAAATATTTTTAGTTTTTATTAGAATACATTTTACTAAATAGTTCTTCATAGACAGGACCCTGACAAATCCAGTTGCACTCATCAAATGTTTGAGATCAATTAGAGACTATGCTTTTGTAGCATCTGAATATCCCTTAGTTATAACACTTGAAGATCATCTTACTCCAGATCTTCAAGCTAAAGTAGCAGAGGTAAGTTCACATTTCCCAAAAATTTCGTTCTTCTTGATACTTGTATGACGATGTTTATATATGTTGGGTTGTAGATGGTCACTCAAACGTTTGGAGATGTACTTGTCTCGACTACATCAGAATGTTTGTCACAGTTCCCATCGCCGGAATCATTGAAGAGACGGGTTGTCCTCTCGACAAAACCACCAAAAGAGTATCTTGAATTGAAGAGTGGAAAAGACGAAGAAAATGGCATTTCGAAAGTGAAGAAATCATCTGAGGAAGCATCATGGGGAAAGGACGAGTCTGATTATATCGATAGATTGAAAATGAATGCTGAGGTAATTTTTCACTTGTAAAAATGCTCTGCACAAAATTTTCTTTAGGAAATGTTTATTTTCATACATCATAACATAACAATAATAACATAAAGTCAATGGATTGACGGAGTGTCTAGAAAGGACTTATAGTCGACTATAGATATGCTTACGTCAAAGCTCTTATAAAATATCCATCACAAATATAAAAATCCACCATTGGTTCACAATTCACACACTTGATCCAAATCTCTTCAAAGTCATAATCATGTGCTTACAATTCCTCCAAGCATTCGAACCCAACAATTTCCTATGACAGGGTGACCAACAAAAAGGCTCTCAGACTAGGGCCATCTAGAACTCTATTAGTATATCTAGATTTATGTTTATTTTCAAAAGGAGATTTTTGGAAGAAAATCACCCACCGAGCATGTATTTTGCTGATATGTTTCTGAATATTAATAAACTTTAGGGTTGGTGATCAGTAAACAACACAAACTCATTCTATATGAGGTGGTGTTCCCATTGCTTCAAAGCTCTCACTACTGCATAGAATTCCAGCTCATAAATACTCCACTTTTGCCAGCGCCACTCAACTTTTCTGAAAAGAAAACTACGGGTCTCTTCTCTTTGGAAAGGACAACCCCAACACCTACACCACCAGCATCATATTCTACTTCAAAGATCTTCTCAAAGCTTGGCAAAGCTAATACTGAAGATGTGCACAACTTTTCCTTAATGAAGGCGAAGCTCTTATTTTGCTCCTCTCCCCAACTGAATCTTTTCTTCTTCAAACATTCTGTGAGTGGTGCCACAATAGTGCTAAAATGCATGATAAATTGCCATAAAAAGTTGTCAAGCCATTGAAGCTCCTTCCTTCAGAATCTGATTTGGGTGTTGGCCAATCTCGAGTTGCTCGTCTTGTCTTCATCTATTTGTAGAACATCTTCACCAACTACAAAGCCTATGAATAACAGTTTAGGTGTACAGAAAGTGCACTTCTTTAGGTTGACGTGCAGCTGATTATCCTTCACAACATTTAGGACTTGCCTCAATTGAATCAAGTGATCTTCTTTGGACTTGCTAGAAATGAGTATGTCATCGAATTAAACTGCAACAATAGACCCAATGAAAGGGCAAATAACTTGGTTCATCTATCTCTTGATCGTACTCGGGGTGTTTGAAAGTCCGAATGGCATCACCAATCATTCGTAAAATCCATCCTTACTCTTCAAGGCAGTCTTCCATTCATCCCCAGGCTTGATGCGGATCTGGTGATAGCAATTGCGAGGTCTATTTTCGAAAAGACCTTAGAACCCTTAAGCACATGAATATGTCCTCCAACCGTGGAATGGAAAACTTGTACTATATTATGATCTTGTTGATGGCCTGTCAACATACATACGCTACTTTCCATATTTCTTTGGCGCTAAGAGCACATGTACTACACACAAACTCATACCCCCCCCCCCCCCCCCAATGAATTATTTCCTCAATAGCTCCTCAATTTGCTCCCTTAGAATCTCATTTTCCTTCAAACTCATTCGGTAATGATGTAAATTTGGAAGACTAGCCCAGGTACCAAATAATTTGGTGTCAAATATTCCTCATAGGAGGTAACTTATTCGGCAATTAATCAGAAACCAAATCTTCAAATTTTGCCAATATTTCTGGCACTTCATATGACACCCTCATTTTCCTTATTTGCTACAAAAAGCCCTTTAACCAATACTAGATAAAAGCAATTAGATTGCCTTACAGAACCTACAATGTACTTCTCATTACTTGTAAGGGTTAGGAAACTCTTTGTTCGTTGTTGGATAGAATTCTCCTTTTGTTTGAGAGGAACCATAGTGATCTTATGGTCGCCCCATGTAAATAAAACCAAATTATCACACCATTCGAGAGTTGAATCTACATCAAATTGCCATGGACGATCCGACAGAATATGGCAAGCATCCATGTTTATGACATCATACACAATTTTATCCTTATAATACTTACCATTGGAAATAGGTACTTGCAAGTCTTGGCAACCTGAACGGAAGGACCTTTCTTCACGTAACCAAAGGAATAAGGATTATGATGGTTCTCGGTTGGGAATCTAAACAAATTCACCAACCTCTTTAATACAAAGTTCTCACAACTTCTGTTGTCCACAATAATTTCGAACACCTTATTTTTTATAGAACAAAGCGAACAGAATATGAAGCGACATTGCTTCTCATTTTTAGGTGATAAAAGAATCCGTTGCAATATCAAAGTGAGCCTTCGAGACCTTCTTCCATAGGAAACTCAACTCCTGCGTACTCATCTTCCATCTCAGTATTTTCTTCCTAGTCCACCGTCTCGGCCCCACGAAATTGACCTGCTTTTTTTTCGGGTAGTTACTGGAACAATGCTCAAGTTTGTGGCATCTATAACAAATATCTTTTGTGGGCATAGCATACAAATTTGCATTCTGGGGTATGCCCGGGTTTGATCTCTATTTCCAAACCAAACACTATTGTCAACATTGCTCTTGTTAAACTTGGCTGGGGTTTGTAGTGGGGTCTTTCCTGTGTCCGAAGGAGCGGACAATGATGGTTCAATAGGTAGGGGAACTCTTTTAGAGGTGGTCTCCCTCTTATCAAATTCTACCATTTTAGCCTTCGTTGCAATGTCAATGGCTTTCTTAACGTTCAAATATTCTGCAACCTAATTCTAACTTGAATAGACACCTAACCTTTAAACCACTGGTATACTGGTTACTCTCTGATTTTCGGATTTTGATATATTGTTCTGCTCTGCCAATTGCATAAATTCGTAGGTATAGTCCGATATCGTGAAACTGCCTTGCGTACATTCCATGTACATAGATACAAAATCTGTTCGTATTCTGTAGGTAGAAACCGACCCATCATACACTGTGTCATCTTTTTCCAAGTTCGTATTCGACTCTTTCCCTATCTCCTCTGAGTATTCTGTAATTGATTCCATCATACCACCGCTGCCCATTTCAAATAGAACGCCACCATTTTAACCATCTTGTCCTTCTACAAATCCATAATTTCAAAAAATTGTTCAACCTCCACCAACCAATCCAAAAAGTCTTCGATCTTCATATTACCAAAGAATGGGAGAATGTATGCTTTAATCCGGTAATCATAAAAGGTATTTTGTTGTTCATGATTATGCGGTAGCGCTTCGAACTCCTCATCTGACTTTGATTCGCTTTTGTCTACTGCAAGCTATCTATAATTTCATCTCCGAACTACAAGCTCATCAATCCGTTCATTGTTGGTTTTCTATTGTTCATTCTACCTATTGTTTTCAACACCCCATATCAACAATTGACGAATCTCATCGATCTGAGTAGTAATATCGTCTATTCGTCGATTCTGAGCATCCAAATCTACCTCAGTAATTGGTATGTCGCCCATGGTTGTGAATAAAAGATATTGAGATGGAAAAGCCAGCTCCAATACCACTTGACGCAGCTCAAAATAAGGAATTCAAGCAAAAGCATTAAGAACACAATTTTGGAATCCACCAAATTAAAAAAAAAAATAAACCCACAAATTTTTTTTAATGTAGGATAATAACAAACGATGAATTAATCCTTTATTTATAAGGACTTACATGAAAACTTAGTTTAAACAAATTAAAATTGAAAAGAATTCGAAATAAATTAAATTACAAAAATAGCACTAAAACTTTAAAAGCAGTTTTCGAGTCCTAAACGAATTCGGACGACCTATATCCATAGCTTTGAGTTCTACTTGTCTTGTCATTCTCTTTCCAAAATGGTATTATGGCCTCAAATTGGAGTTCAACTGTTACACTTGCACTATTGTCTTTTTTTCCTTTTTGATTCAATTTTTTTTCAATCCATTCAATTATCTGTTCTAAATCAGGGACGATACCCAAATTTATAAGGAACAATAATAATAGTGAAATACACAAAATAACCTCTCGACCGAAAGCCAAGGCTCACACTTCTCATGAACGAAAGCCGAGACTCTCCAGCAAAAACCTAGACTCGCAAAACAATAACTATCATTAAATTTTCTCTTCATTTCTTTTTCTCCCCGTTTTCTTTGAGAATCTCTTTACTATCTTGTAATATCTAAGTCACAAAATGATGACAGAATGACTTGGAGCATGGAGAGTATCAAGATGAGGAAGATCAACAGGATGAGAATCATGACTTACAGCAAAATGCAGCACCTGAATATAAGCAGTTAATTGCAATCCGAGCAGAGAAAATGAAAGGAGGAATTAAAGCATGGCTGAGAGTCGATTCTCAAAAGGCGCATCGTGTTAGCTTAAATGAAGAAAAGCTCGAAAATGCTGTCAAAACTCATGGAACAGATATTGTCAGGTGAATATGAACTTTTCTTTGAATCCCAGTTAGCTAATAACTTATTATCATCATTTCAGTACATATTACATAATTGTTTGTTCAATTGTATAATTACATCAAATAGTTTTACTATCACACGATCAATATTTCTAATCGAGTAACCTTTTAAGTTGTTCGACAAGTACATCCCTTGTACATCAAGAATTTTACCTCATTCATGCCATAAATTTGGATAATATCTTAATTTATTGTGAATTAAAGCATGTTTTTCAGATAGAAGTGAGCAGCTTATTTTTATCATTTTTTGAACTGGAAAATTTTCTTGTTAAAGATTCACACAGAGAAACTTGATGAGAGTATATCCAAAAGCTTCAAGGATTGATTCATCAAATTTCAACCCCCTAATCGGGTGGATGCACGGAGCTCAAATGGTCGCGTTTAATATGCAGGTTCCTTTTTCTTATTATTACATACCTTAACATAGTTTTAGTACTAATCTCAAAAACTCTAAATCTCTCAAATTTTTTCTAAAACCATGAATTTCCTTAAAAAAATTGCATCTTACAAGAGTGTCTATTCCAGGGACATGGCAGGTCTCTGTGGTTGATGCAAGGGATGTTTAGAGCAAATGGTGGGTGTGGTTACGTGAAAAAACCAGATTTGTTACTCAATGCTGGC
This sequence comes from Fraxinus excelsior, assembly GCA_019097785.1. NCBI lineage: Eukaryota > Viridiplantae > Streptophyta > Magnoliopsida > Lamiales > Oleaceae > Fraxinus > Fraxinus excelsior. The sequence goes on along the minus strand of CM032641.1, from coordinate 1,951,027 downwards.
CCGCATAATGAGGTATTCGATCCTAAAAAGCATTTACCTGTGAAGAAAATCTTGAAGGTACTTGATAACTCAAAAATTTCATCTTTTTTTTTTTTTCCTGACATTTTCAGCTTCTTTTGCTACAAATCTTTCACATTCATTTATGTGATTCTATATTCAGGTGAAGGTGTACATGGGAGAAGGTTGGAATTTGGATTTTAAACACACACACTTTGATCTATATTCCCCACCAGACTTCTACGTCAAGGTAGCCTATCGAGCTCTCTCGTCCCCAAGTGTGTGAAATATATGAGTAGTTTTAATCATCACGGTAGATGTAAACATCTCACGACACGATTTTTGCCTATAGTGGAATCTAAGGATTACGTCCTATTCCATTCCCCTAGAGCAATAATGAACAAAACGAAAAAATAGTAAGCACACACGGGAATATAGATTATCATCAATGTGAGAGCTAACGTATCAACCTTGAAGATTAAAAACACATAAATCTATGCCATACTATGATGTGGATGATGATCCATATATGCAGGTTGGGATTGCTGGAGTCCTTGCTGATACAGTAGCTAAGAAAACAAAGGTCATCGAGGACAACTGGTTCCCAGCATGGAACGAAGAGTTCGAGTTCCCATTGACAGTCCCGGAGTTGGCATTACTTCGAGTTGAAGTTCATGAATTTGATATGTCAGATAAGGATGATTTTGGAGGACAAACTTGTATACCTGTGTCAGAATTGAAAACAGGAATTCGAGCTGTACCTCTGTACAGTCAAAAGGGAGACAAGTACAAATCTGTCAAATTACTCATGCGCTTCGACTTCGTATAAAGTTTTACATCTAGTCCTATGGTTTATGGTCGATGTTTGTATTCATACTTGTGTAAAAAGTGGTTCAAAAGTGTGATGTCTGTGTGTGTGATCAGTATATGATAAGACACAACAATACTATATATCGAACATTAATTTATCTTACCAAACAAATCTTAAGGGACTTCTTCCTAATTGGGACCTTGAATTTCTTCCGTCAAACAATTGCATTCAACAACGTCAAGAGAACAAACTATGCCTTATTCGCAATAAATTCAGCGTCTGCTACATGAATCCTTTTTTGTCACTCATCGTTGAAAAGTAAAACACTGAATTACTAAGGAACAATCAATCCTATTTCAAATGGAATTTTTACACAGTGATAACAATACATGTAAACAATCCAGCTGATCCATGTAAACTCAGCTATTCGTATTAGTTGAGGTTACTCAGCTATTCGTATTAGCCAAGAGTTCACCCATAACCTCTTGACCGGCTTGTCTCAACAGAGTGATCAATTATTCTTCCCAACAACTTGTAACAAAATAAGCAACTGAAGGAAGTAGTATGACGCACCTCCTATTGTAGCATATTGCAACTTTTCAGTCCCTTCAATATCCGGAAAATCACTATCAGAAGAGCGATTAAAGCCACCAGCCAACCACCCCAAGTTCATGTATCCTCCTTGGTGTAATTTAGTGAAAGCCATCATAGACCTGCACACATAAAACCACAAAATTAACTAATTTAAAGCACTATTGCAGATGGTATGATTGTAGAGGCTCATATTTCAAGCAATGAGTACAATAAGTTGGGCTGTGCTTAATTGTAACTTTTAGCTTTTCTTGAATCGTGAAACGTCAAGATGCATTACGAAAGAGTTGCAAATGAACCAATTTAGATTGTCCGATCTCAATCACGATGATTAAATATAATTGACTTGACCGATGAGCAATGAGCAATGCAAGCGTGCTAAGTGCTAAGGGTGCTCGATAACTCTTCACTCTCCAATGATTGATAAATAATTGACACTTCTCTCTAATCTTGCATCTGCGCTCGTTACCAACAATGAACGATAAATGATTGTTTACTATTTTCACAATTTCTCGAGATGGGATAGGGAGATTGAGGAGCTAAGTGTTCTTGGAAGAGCCAATAATTACCTGAGTCCTTCACCACATGCTACAAGTAGCTTAGACTCCTTTTCAGGAACCTCTTTCTCCACTTCTTTAACAAAATCGTCATTTATCATAGTAAAGTACTGCCCAGTCCATGCTCCAATGTACCCAAAATGCACCCATTTCTTCAACAATGTTAAAGGACTATTATCCTTATCCTCCACGAAAAGTGGCACGTGCAGAGACCCTGAAACACGTGCCTTCTCCCTCTCCCACTGGGGCCTAATGTCAAGCAATATGTAGCCCTCAGACTCCATGGCTGAGACTGCATCTTTTGGTAATATGGGGCGGACTGTACCTGATCGTAACAACTCTTGGGTTGATCTCCCAGAAATTGCATTCACTCTTGAAGACGATAAACGAGTTGGAACAGTAATGGAAGAAAATGGCTGAGGTTGTTTAGCATGGTTTAAGGTTGACGTCTGACGCAAGTTCAGTTGAAATGCCATCTCTTTGTTTCTCCCTCTCAGCTTTCTTATCTTCAATACTTCTAACTTGTTTGGAATTTCCTGTAAAACGTATATGGCTAAGCACAAAATCGTGCATTGGAATCAATATTTAAAAGTAAGGTCCCTAACCTTTCAGGTAGTTTGGTGAAAGTTCTTTCAACTTATTTAAATATGTGAATTTAACCTTTTGATTGAAAAGATCAATCTAACCATCTTTGAGATAAAGCTTTTACCCAGAGGACACCAAGAGAAGGACTACTTGCCAAAATCTATTAAGAAAATAATTGCAATAACTAAATGAAGCTGATTTCTTTGGAAATTGGCCTCAGTCATATGCATTGCTAACATTCATATTTAGCCCCTGTTTGGTGCAAATTTTTGCTCCAAGAATGTATTTTTTTAGTTGATGTGATGTGAAATTTGTGGTTGAAAAAGAAAGAAAATTTATTGATATGATGAAAAATATATTTTTATTGAAGAACGTGAGGTTCAAAATGAGTAGAAGAATATGAATGAAAAAAATAATGTAGTTCAAACAGATGCTTAACATATTTAAATAAGTTGAAGATCTAAAAATTCACTGTTGAAGGTTAAAAATTCAAAATTTTACTAATTAAAAGGTTATGAAGCCCAACCGTATTTTTTCGTAAGAGAAAAATTATTACAAAATATACCCTTTGTATAGGGTACATTAACACTTTACATTCCACATTTTCTAAATTTACACTTTACATACTATGTTTTACAATATGATAATAAAAAATAACTTTTGCTAATAAATTTGTAAAAGTTATCATTAAGCCCCTGTTTGTTTGACATTAAATTCAAAAAATAATGAGATTTTTTTACCATTTTTATTCAAACTGTGGGTTCCACCATCTCACAACTTAGTCAAAAATGGTGGCTCAACGGTCATAATTCTTCTAAAATTTGAAAATTAATGCCAAACGAACAGGTGCTAAATTAAAAATAACTAAATAAACCAACTTTACATACCAAAATTTTAACTATTTTATTTATTTTTCAAAAATTCAATTACTATTTGATTTTCATTTAATTTGATTTTTTTTCTTTCCCATTCATCTATCACCACTATATCATTTGCATAATTTTTTCATTTTCATTTTTATGCGAAATTATTATTTTTATTTATAGATTTTTTCTAAAATACATTTATAATTACCTAGAAAGTTTGTGAAGAATATTTGTCATTGCCGTGGATATTAAACAACTTACCTTTCTACTTAAAATATGGGTCGTGATGTTATTACAATTATATTGTGATAAAAAAGTGTGATGAATAAGTGAATACTAGTTTCTAGGCCTATGATATATGTCATTAAAATTAAAACTTGACTTACACTTTCGAGGTTAGCTGAGTTGGTGGAGCAGGTGAAGACGAAAATCGAAAGTAACGGTTTGAATTCCCTGCCAATACTTTCTCAATCGAGTCCGTTGCATCAAACTTGCCGATGCAGTTTATCTCTCCTATGTGGTTTGCGACCTACTGCACCTGGAACGAGATTTATCCATTGTGCACTCATGGATAGCGGCTGCAAATTCCTACGTAAAAAAAAAAAAAAAAAAAATATATATATATATATATATATATATATATAAAGATTGACTTTAAAAATTAAATTATAAATTATTTTTAGGTTTTCCAATATAGACGAAGACGATTTGGTCCAGTTCATTAGAGAACAAACCAAAGTAGACCTCACCAATACTTTAAATAATCTATTGTGACCCGTTTATTCAACAACATTTTTGAGCCTAAAATTATATTTACTGAATATTAATGGCTTCTAATACTAACATTTTATTGAATTTATGGTGTTGCCACGAAAGAATCAGTAGTCAAGTACAGTTTAATTGATTGAACGTTTTAATTATAATTTATCTCACGCTATTTAAGACGATGAATCGTTTGAAAATATTTAATAAACTATTAGACGAGTGTTTAGCACCAATGAAGCTAAACTGCATTACTCATGTGTCTTAATTGAGCTAAATTTTGTAAATTCCCAAAGGTGAGATTCAACTTAATATAATATTTTCCCCCCAAATTTGTACATGATTTTAAGTCAAACTTCTCGATTCAAGAGAACAAATACGAGCTATTTTATATTTCTAATTTTATTTAAAGGGAAATCGTAGCCAACCCCCCAACTTATTAAACTTGAACAAATTGGTTCCTTAGAGTTTTCTTGGCACATTGATATCCATAAATTTAAAGTTTGTAACACCTTGTTTTCTCTCTTGGGTAATTGTATTACCACTACAAAATTTACTTATTACACTATATTATAATCACACCACAATTAAAATATATTTTCAATAAATACACCACAACAAATTTACAATTCTACTCACTATTCAATAAAAACTTAAAATGAATAAATTTATAATCATACCACACCATTTCTTGTACCCTTCAAGTTTCCTCAATAACATTTCGATCTCTTTTGTGTTTCTAAAAACTTCTTCGGCAATTCTTCTTTCTTCTCAATTACATCATTCATTAAACTCTCGAAATAGACCAGAGAAGGCAGTGGATGATTAAGCTCCGTTGAGTTTAAAATCCTACAAGAAACTAATTTTATTTATTAATTAAAAACTCTGGTATAAACCTTTTTTTTTTCCTAGTTTTGCTTCATATTCTGCCTTCTCATTTAAGAAAGTTCGTACGAAGACATGGATCACCATTCACCAATGGAGTAAAGGCCACATTCTTGGTTCAAGTACGTTTGCTACCATGTATTTGGCGTCAAAGCTTGATTATCGTCTTTCCCATTCCATGGCCGTTGTGATCCGACAATTATTATTGCACTTCACTAAAGAAGATATAAGTATCGAAAACAATACACAAGTCTACAATCTTCTCCTTGAATATACACCCGGTAGATTCCTTACTGATCTGATAAAAAAAAAATAAAAAATGGAGGAAAAATCCCAGAATCTCATGTTGCATGTTATAGTTATATGCTGCTTAAGGGTCTCTCCTACGTTCGTGAGATTGGGTCAACAAAGTCATTCAAGCCTTTGATCCGATAGAGAAGGAAGATTCCACTTATAATTGTGGTGGAATAATAAATTTTTTATGTAATAAATATATTAAAACCTATTTATGTAATTTTAGTTAAGACTATTTAAGTAAAAAAAAAAAAAAAACTTAAAATGGTGGTGTAAGTAATAAAAATTGTAGTGATAATATAATTACCCTTCTCTCATATCTTAGGAATTCCATTCTTGATGAAATAAGACAATTATACCCTTATTTAGACGATGACAAAGTTAAAAAAAAAAAGACTTCATCTCTCTTACCTATCTTCGTATTGTCTATTTTCTTTCCATATAGATCTGCTCTTAAAAGTGTTATCTCATTTTACGATAGAAAAAATATAGAGAAGGTAGACTACCAATCACAATATATTTCTTTTTTCCTAAACCTAAATGTGAATTTTCTTTTATACATTATTTTAATCTATTTATTTAAATTTGAAATTTAGCTTTGTTCCACCATTCAGACATACAAAAAGAAGGGTGGAGTGACGGTAAGAATACTGAATAGCACCGCTCTTAATAGTTTGTGTATTTTGTGTCAATTAAGGACCAAAGTATCACAAATTTGAAAATTTAGTGATCAATATATCAAAGTGAAAACAATTGAACACCTAACTTGCTATACCACAACTTGAGAATGTCCACTGCAATTTTCTCCCTGTTTTTGATTCTCCCATTACATGCACACTCAACCCTCAATTCTTCTCCCTCTTTCTCTCTGCATTTCCAATTCATACAATTCTTTCAATCTATGGATTAATCTGTTAATAATTACTGAATAGATTTTAGATCCCATAGTTTATATACTGAAATGGCTTCAGTTTCTTCAAGCCCTCGAACTGTAGAGGAGATCTTCAAAGATTACAGCTCTCGTCGTGGCGGAATCGTTCGCGCTTTAACTGACGGTAATTTTTATATTCGATGCATACTTACAAAACACGGAAAACTAATTTTTTTGTAAATATTTAATTCAGTATGGAATGTTGTTTTCCTTTTTGGGTTTTACAGACGTGGATGAATTTTACGGCCTCTGTGATCCAGGTATTTAATTTTTAATTTTTATTTCTTACTTCATAATTTTTTTTTTCATTTTTTATATATGTGAATTTATTGTTTCATGTACATCAAATTTGACCATTTGAGTTCGACTATGATTGTTAAGAGAGTGAAAATTGCGAATTTGGGGGTTTTTTGTTTAATTATGGATTTTGGTTAGTTTGAAGGTTAAATTAGCTGCTTTTTGTTAATATTGAAAGTTAGTTATAGAAATCTTGTAGCTTTAACCTTGCTTCCTTTCGGAGAGTGGCTATTGTTGATGCTCCTCCTTTTCTGAGCAAATTTTATGCTTTTCTTATGCCCTGGAATATATAATTTTACAGTAAAAGTATTGTAAAGAAATATTTTTGTATAATATATTTATATTTTAATTTTTCTGTACTGATCAGTGATCTGTTTTCAATGGAACAAGTATTTTCTGCTGGGATTGTTTACTGAGGAAATGGTTTTACCTAAAACAGGCCATTGTAACTATTATTTTTTACTCTTTACTTGAGGACACAAGTTTTCTGTTTTTCATTTTTTATGCTAAATTTAATTATGTTAGTTTATTGGGCATTGGAATACGAATATTAAATTCAACTGTTGGTTGATCTTCTTGTACTATACAAAGTATTCAAAATGAAGCTCTGTCTGTTTCGTTAAGCATATAGTCCTTCACTGGGTTCATGTTCCTTCATCTGTTCATATTTTTGGTTTTCAGTTTATTTGGATATTCATTTTTTGCTTTTGGGCTTACCAATTTTGTAGAAAAGGATAACTTGTGTCTGTATGGACACTCCAATGAAACTTGGGAAGTAAATCTACCAGCTGAAGAAGTTCCGCCTGAGCTTCCAGAGCCAGCACTTGGGATCAATTTTGCTAGGGATGGAATGACCCGTAGCGATTGGCTTTCATTAATTGCTGTGCACAGTGATTGTTGGTTGCTCTCTGTGGCTTTCTATCTTGGAGCTCGTCTAAACCGAAATGAAAGGTGCATCATATATATATATATATATATTTTTTTTCCCTTTTTACTTGAAACCAAATGGAATGGTCTTTTATCTGTGGGATTAGCTTTCTTGGTCATGCATTCTCAGATTGTTTTTGAACTATAAATCTTTTGAGAAACTATGACTTTTGAGTCGTTTTCAAGGCTGATTAGGTTCCACTCATTTAGAAACAGAATTGAACTGACTACTGAGAGAACCATAGATGTTTTTCTTTAGTTTAATTTTCTTTGTTCATCAAATAGGTCAGTATAAAGATACAATAGCATATTAATTAAGTTCCAAAGTTTCTGAATTTTTGAACAGTAAATCTGATTTACGTAATATTGAAGTACATCTTGTATTGAAATTCACACATTGATATTATTTATTATTACGCAACTCTACTGATCAATATTAAATAGGGTTAATTTCACAAATGGTCACTGAAGTTACCTGAAAATTTCAAAACGGTTACTGAAGTTTCAAAGTTTTGGAAACGGTCACTGAAATTTGAAATTTCTTTCAAAACGGTCACTGAATTTTCAGATTTTTTAACCAAGTTTGAGACAATTTTTCTGCAACTTCCGACCACCAAAATCGTCGATTTCGGATACCGTTGGAAAGCTTACGATGTCCTCTTCAATTACCACAAAAAATCTCCTCAAAACTCCAAGTGATTCGGTCGGAATAAATCCACGAAGTCGGCAACCGAAAATTGTAAAAATCTGTCAAGATTTTCAGATTTTTTGGGCAAGTTTGAGGCAATTTTTCGGCAACTTCCGACCACCAAAACTATCGATTTCAGATACCGTTGGAAAGCCCACGACGTCCTCTTCAATTATCACCAAATATCTCCTCAAAACTCCAAGTGATTCGGTCGAAATAAACCCATGAAGTCAGCTACCCAAACTGGGCAGATTTTCAGACTTTTTTGCCCAGTTTGGGTAGCTGACTTCGTGGGTTTATTTCGATCGAATCATTTGGAGTTTTGGGGAGATTTTTGGTAGTAATTGAAGAGGACCTTGTGGGCTTTCCAACGGTATCCGAAATCGACGGTTTTAGTGGTCGAAAGTTGCCGAAAAATTGCTTCAAACTTGCCCAAAAAATCTGAAAATCTTGACAGATTTTCACAATTTTCGGTTGCCGACTTCGTGGATTTATTCCGACCGAATCACTTGGAGTTTTGAGGAGATTTTTTGTGGTAATTGAAGAGGACATCGTAAGCTTTCCAACGGTATCCGAAATCGACGATTTTGGTGGTCGGAAGTTGCAGAAAAATTGTCTCAAACTTGGTTAAAAAATCTGAAAATTCAGTGACCGTTTTGAAAGAAATTTCAAATTTCAGTGACCGTTTCTGAAACTTTGAAACTTCAGTGACCGTTTTGAAATTTTCAGGTAACTTCAGTGACCATTTGTGAAATTAACCCATATTAAATAATTTGCTATAGTACAGAACTTTTCTGTCTTTACTTTAGATTTTCTTGTGGCCTTTTGACTGCATACACCTAATTCTGTAATATTGGAAATGTTGCCCAATTGGAAAATTGGTTGTGAGATTTTGGAGCCTGAATAAAAACACACATCTGGTTTGGTTGTTTATTAAGTAGTTCATTGCAATTTGCTCCAGGTTCACCCTGGATAACTATATTGTTACTTGCTTCCCAAGAAGAACGGATTCTTATAAACTTATTGCGTACTTGTATTCGATATGATCCAAGCTTGGATATGCATGGACACTCTTCAATACGTATATGAAACGTGTTTTTTGATTATTTTATATTTTTTATATTTTCAATACGTATCAAACACCTTAGAACACGTGAAGAAGAAGAGTTTTATTGGTTTTAAACTCTTTCAAAACTCATTATATTATTGGATATTGATGACAGTTTTTTTACTTCATAGATAACCATTATTATTATTAACTTATTGAGGATAAAAAATATTTATTAATTAACAAAGAACAGTGGAGAGCCTACTCTTTTGTACACTCTATGATTAGAAATAAAATAACTCCACAATGAGCTGAATCTGCATCTTTTATCAAAAAAATTAAATCTTTATTAAAAAGTAGAATTCAAAATGTGAGACATTGTTAGAAACTTATTTGATACTCTTGAAGGTGTTGATTGCTTGTGGTTATTAATCTATCAATAGATAAGCCAGAGTTAGAGTGTGTTATTTTTTATTATAATGAAGAAATTGATGGTGTTGATGTCAAAGAAAATGAAGTTGGGATTAAGGATTAGATAAAATGTTTAGTATCCCGCCTATCCTAAGTTTTGTTAAAAAGCTGTATCTGTATTCGAATTAGCATTCAGATTCGTGCTTCTTTGCTTCTGCCTATTAGTGCGTGATGATACTAATATAAGGTGACTTCTATCATTAATTACTTGCAATCAAGTTTCCTTAGTTGATATCATATGTTTTCCTTTTACTTCTTAATACATATAGTTCTTTTATGCTGCATGATGTTTGCGACGGCATATTATTTGAAGCTGAATTCTGCAACCAAATGTATGCGATCTATGAATATCAAGGAACATGATTGTGAAATAATCATATCATAGTATAATCTGTGTTACCTGTGGTTGTGGAAGTCAGACTAATCAATAAAGTAGAATCCTCCAGTTTTTGTGGCTTGGGGGGTTATATTGGTATACTTTGAAGGCACATAAATATTGTCAGATTATGAGATATTCTACAGAAGGATAAGAAAGCTCATAATTATCCTTTTTTTTTTTTTTTTCCTTCCTGTTTTAATTTCTTTTCAACACGTTAAGTAACACGTTAAGTGAATTATCTGCATGCCAGTTGACGGTGGGGATGTGGTTGACTAACCTTGTGCAAGAAATTTCACCTGTCTTTATATATTTGAAAGCTCACCCAGAGAGAGTGTTTTTTTTCCCGTTAAAAAGTTGATAACATAGGAGTTGGTGATGCTAGGAGGAGATGACTAGATATTCTCTGTTGCTTTAAATAGTTTTGGTCGCATAAATATGAACATTTCAAGGGATCTCTATGATGCTGCATATATTGCTTGTTTTTATGGACAAAAAGATACAAATGATTTAAGGAGTCTATGACATGGTTATAACATAATAAAGAAACCAATTTGGGTTGTAACAAAATGGAGAAACTAATTTGGAATGTTGTGCGCAGAAACTTAGGTCATGGTTCGAGTACTATCGTGAACACTGGTGATATATGAAGTGCTGAAGACTTGTCTACTTCAATTGATAATGTCAAAGAGAAAACCTTATTGTTATTTGTCAAACAAAGCTCAAAAATTATACATTCTTACTTTTCTCTCATCTTACTATTTCTCATTCTATGGAACATGATTGGGCATTGTTATTATGATGAAGCGAAAAATAGATCTGGATTGATCGACTTATCTCTGCCGTTGGCTGAGTTTAAAATTTAGGCATTGCTAATTTGTTACGTCAGATAAAGGTATTTGAAACTCTTCCTCACATCGATATTTTTTTGGTCCTGGGTAAGTGAACTTTTTTAGATGTGACAATGGAGCGAGCCAAGTCTTTGGACATGATCAACTTTAAGTTGTATTTAGCCCAAACTCGTCAAAATCTTTGATTTACTGTATTCTGCTCACCTTTGGTTGATTTATACTTTGTCTACACATGTGATAGCCAAACTCGTCAAAATCTTTGATTTACTGTATTCTGCTCACCTTTTGTTGATTTATACTTTGTCTACACATGTGATACAAGGTTGCTTGTAGTGGCAGGCATACAACTTCACTTTTAAAAGAGCGCAGCCTCAAATTGTCCTTCATTTATGCAAGTCTGATATTGTCACTGGAATGCTTTCTATCTAATTTGTTCCATGATGTACCAATAATTTTCTATCTTACTCTGACCACAAGCTTCAAAAGTGTTTCAAGCTCATGATTTTGATGTCACCATCACCATCTATATCTTTTGCTTTTTGCAGTCGAACCAACTTTGTAGCAGTACATATTTACTGGGATCTGTCTCTGAATTACAGTTTGGGGGAAGTATGTAGGAACTTGAACACATTGAAATGCTTTTACCCCCTCGCCCCAGTGCATATCATATGATGTGTAGCCAAGAGTCCAGGGAAGACATAAGCATTCTATAGTATTGATATTATGCATTTTTGTGTTGATACACGTGTGCAGTTTTTTGCTTGTTTTTTCCCTTCATTTAGGACTGCTAAGTTCTGATTAGAGATGAATTACTGGCATCAATTGTGGTTAAATGCTTTTACTGATTTTCTTTTTGGGATGTGCATTTTCAGAGAGGGAACCACACTTTTGGTCTGTGATTTATCATGAGAAGCTATCTAAAAATATTTACATTTCTTTCTGTTCTTTCAGGAAGCGCCTGTTCAGCTTGATCAATGATCTGCCCACAGTCTTTGAAGTTGTGACTGAAAGGAAACCTGTAAAAGAGAAGCCAACTGCAGATAGCGGAAGCAAATCTCGAAGCAACAAAAAGGTATGATTGGCTCAAGCATATCCGTGTCTCACTATAGATATGTTTTTCTCGGATTCTGTTCTTTTTGTTTCTGAGGCAAACCTAAGGTGCACAGTGGAATTAATTTACATTTCAAAAGAAGATTTAGGTACTGATAGTTGTTAAAAAGGGTTTGGTTGAAGCAGTGTATTTTTTGTACCCCAACCTCTTTTAAGGATTTCATTTAGTTGTTGAACTTTCTCATGATCATAATGTCTGATGCTCTTACACCTTCAATTGATTTAGCTCAATTCCTTCCATCTTCAATTGCAGCGATCTAGTGATGGTCAGGTGAAGAGCACCCCCAAATTAGCAGATGAAAGCTACGAGGAGGAGGCCGATGAGCATAGTGAAACACTATGTGGAAGCTGTGGTGGAAATTATGATGCAGATGAGTTCTGGATTGGCTGTGACATTTGTGAACGATGGTTCCATGGGAAATGCGTGAAGATAACTCCTGCTAAAGCCGAGAATATAAAGCAATACAAATGTCCGTCTTGCATGAAGCGAAACAGGCAGTAGTGATTTGTTACTAAATCAACCGAGGAATACGTAGTGTTCATTTGATGGCTGACAAATTAGTATAGCAATATTACCTTTCTACTATTTGTAATGGATATCTCTTGTAACAGTTGATTGCAGTGAGGATGAAGTTTGTCTCCTCAATTTCGTGCTTGATTCCTATGTTATAAAGCTAGTATAAACGAACCTTTGCTTTCTTGAGATGTTCTAAATATTATATCGTTTGCATGTCATGTTTCCTTGGATTAAAATGAAGAAAAATTTCTCAAGACTCAGGCAGATAAGTGATAAATGCCTAGTTCCATTCCCTCTTTTGGCTTGTATATTTGGGGTTTTCATAAATTTTCATACGGTGCAAGCAGCAAAATTACGAATTTAGCCGATATATTTTGTTACATGTCCCTGTAGTAATTTTTAGGTTTTCTCACCAGGTGATGTAAACAATAGAAAATGAGCTTGAAATTTGGGCTCTTTTTTCTTGGTTTGCTCCGTCAATTACAGACAGACATTTCATTGTATCTATTTACGTAATCAATCGCTTGCTTGTATTTTTCCTGGAAATTGCTTTTTGTAGTGTTGTTTTTATCTTAACATAGTCTTTTTAAGTGGAGAACTATTGCTCATTCCTTGCCTGGCAGGTTTGCAAGGTCGTCTGGTTTCAACATGGACTCAAGTCAGTTGACTGGCGCGTCGAAGGAGCGGTTAAAATGGACGAAAGAATTGCATGAATTGTTCGAGAAAGTGGTTAATCAGATAGGAGGGCCAGATAGTACGTGAGATTATCGAAAATTATGAATAAAATAACGTGAATACATTGGTTTTATGAGGCTTAATAAATTTCTCCGTGGACTTGATGACATCCAGGGGCTACACCAAAAGGAATTCTGAAAGCAATGGCAATTCCTGGATTAACTATATTTCATGTGAAAAGCCACTTACAGGTTCTCTCTCTGTCTCTCTCACACATGCATTATCCAACTTGTTATGGATTATACTCTTTATCTCTAGTTTTAATAGCAACAAAAATTAGGAAAGCAATAAGAAAAATGATCAACGAGCACAGAATTACAGTGCTAGAATATTGCTGGTATTAGAGGTCTCCGCCCTGGAAGTAGAGATGTATTCACTATATTCGCAGAGCGCTCACCACGAGTCCTCAGTTTATGGCACTAATTTGGTATTTTCGAATCTTTTAGACTCATCGTGAGAATTGTGTTCACTAGCTGTTACATATATTGAAGAAGAGTACAAGATTTTTTCTTCATACCTCATTCGCATGCAAAAATTACTCCCTAACCTATATTAGGATATTAATTACGTGTTGCAATAAAAAAAGTTCACACCACCTCATGACAAAGCTGTGAGGCTTACCTTAACCTTGCTATTTCCTTGTAGAGGAAAAGTATGATTAGTCTTCACATATTCCAACATTTGTTTGTATGTAGTAAAAGAAGGATAAATTTATTGAGAAACTGAAATATTATCAAAGAAATACCAATCAAATGTGATTTATGAATGCCTATGTCCACATCCCACATGGGATTGTTCTCACATAGCACTATTTTTCATCAACGATATAAAATCAGCTATTCTTACAAGGTTCGAAACTCAACTTACATACCGCTTTAATCAGCAAACAATTGAATTTGTTTTTTCATTTTGTAATTAATATGTACATCCACGTCTCCTTGAAAAATAATGTAAACATTATCTGAGTGCTAAATTCGTCTTTTTCACAGAAATATAGGATGTCAATATTCACTCCCGAAGGTGGCCACAGTGAGTCAAACTTAATTCTTGTTTTCTCAAATTTCTCATCATTAAAATATGAAATTTAACATCTCGTGATATGCGCGCAGGAGACAAGATTGAGCGAAGAAGTATATCAGAAGAATTGCCAAATTTTAGCACAAAATCGTGAGGCTTCTAATTTATGATGTGAAGATGTTTAGTATTTTCACCATGTTATTAGTAATATATTTATATTGATATTGTTGTAGAGGTGCTCAGCTAAATGAAGCATTAAGAATGCAAAGGGAAGCACAAAGACGATGGAACGATCAAATTGAGGTAAATATACTTTACAAAACCAATATCAGAATTCTTTCACTCGTAAGTCTCTTCAAGGAGTTTCAAATGCTAAGAAAAAATCATCGAATCAGCACATGAATAACTCATGACTTGTATTGATCACGACGCTAATAAAATGTTCCAAAGATAAAATTTGAGATGTTATGTGTAGTATTTTCATTTTCTACTCTTTCCTATAGGTTCAAAAGAGCTTGAAAATGAAAATTGAAGCACAAGGAAGATTTATGGACCGTATATTCGAGGAATACAAGAATCGGGCACCCAGTATGCCAAACAAGCCTTATTCTTCTGTACTATTACTGCCTTCTCTAAGTGAAGAATCTGATCGATCAAATGAAAAGGAATTTGAATCTGATTCTGAAGTGGAAACAAAGGGATTCGAGGTTGAATTTCGAGCACCAAAAAAGATCAGAATCCATGAAGAAATTCTACCAAATTTTAATTTGTTTCCTCTCGAAGGAATGAATAATAATCCATTTGCAGTAAATGATGAAATAGGACTTCTTCCATGGAGTGTTGGAACCTTTCAGTCCCCATTGCTGCCAGCATCTTTATACAATCCTCTGAATTAGGTCAAATGTTGCAGCAAAATAATGTTACATAAAATTGGCTTTGTTGTGATATGTGTGTGATGGTCAGATTGTAGTATTTTCTGAATAATGACCATACTATGTTATAGACTTGAGTGATAAAAACTATGCACAAATCATGTTTGATTTGTACTTTATCATGAAGGTGTGATGATATGTGGAATAATCGAGATATCTTTGTCATAAATCGCGCTTGGTTTGTACATCAACAACAAAAATTTAAAGCTTCTTTTCATTAAATTTGTTGTCAGCAGCATAAATTGAATAAAACTACTTTTGCCACTCCTCTCGATTTATTACTAGATTTACTATCAGATTCAAAGCAAATAAATTCCTAATAACCGAACATGTCTTGTTAGTTTTGATATGTCATCTCTACTATGCATGGTTTCGTTAGTATATGAACCTCTTCTAAGTCTGCAATATTTTTTTTTCTTTTAAACATTTAAATCTAATCTTCCCTTTATCTTCAATTGGTGCGACTTTTTTTTGTTGACGTGTATTTTCATTTCTTATCTTCTCCATTTTATTATGCAAATACATCGACATTATTCAGTATATTCATCTTACAGATGCCACGTAATTAAACTACTCAGTTTATACGTTTGTTTTTGTTTTTTTGTTTTGTAAAACCAACATTTTATTAAGACTATTCTTAAATTTATGTAGCACTTAATTTATACCATCTTAAATCATACAAGTTACATAATCTTCAGTTCCTCCTTGATTTATAATCGAACTTGAATACTTAAAACAACCACTTTTGAGTAATCTTTGATAGACTCATGAAAGAGAGTTATTTCAATCCAATTTGTTTGTATGCCTATATTGAGAATTGGTTGACACAGAAATGGACGTATTGGTTCACGTAAGAGTGCACGTAGAATACCAATACGACATTTTAAAGTTTTTTTTTTTTTTTTTTTTTTTTTTTTTTGTGTGTGTGGAAATTACGTGATAAATTGTTGTAAAATACTAAATGTGATGTTTTTAAAACACATATACTTGTCCAATAATTAATGGACATGCATTAGAAATTATATTTCTCATCTTATTATCTTTAAAATATAAATATTTCATTTCTATATATGTTAAGACTTAATTAGAATTCCATATTAAAAGGTGAACATTGTTAAAAGGAGTAAGTACTCAACCACTTATATATTAGTTATAATTTTATTATTTAATTGATGTGAGATTAATCATCCCATAACATAAATAACGGGACATATAAATTGAAGCACCATAGTTTTCAAAAATTGTTAGAAAGGGAGATATATGTAATCTTCAATATTCTTAATCAGTATATGTATATAATAATTTTTTAATTATCAGTTGAGATACTTCATCTAAAGATTTAAAAATGGAGAGTTAGAAGAGTTGTTTTTATTGACAGGTTTCAGTTCAATCTCTCCATACCAGGGCCTTGTTGGGTACGGATTAAAATCATATTTTAATCTAAGTCAAAGTCAAATAATCAATATTAACCATATCTTTCGTGGGTCCCATAGCTTTTTAACCATACATTTCAAATTTTTTTGTCACAATCTACTAAAAATGTAATTTTAATCCCCACCAAACACCCTGTAGGTATTTTACTAGTTTTGTTGAGAATTAGAAATTGTAGTTCTAGACCATCAAGAACAATAAAATTGTAGTAAGATAATAAAAATATAAAAGAACACATAAGGTTTATAGAAGTTCGCTTCAATGTATAACTACATCCTCTTTGTCGCTATATTAATTCACTATGATAAAAAAAAGTTTACAAGATAAACCACATACCCTATTTTCTATAAACACTCACTCTTTTTGATGACCATACAAAACTTTAACGACGACTTCTATTTATAATATAAATTTGGGCAAAATCAAAATTATAAGAGCGAAACCCCTAAAGTAACGTTAACAACATTTTGGTCAGAGGCCCACACCTCTCGGGAGATCAATCCGCGCAGTGGCTCCGCACGACGACATTAATTAAGTTCCACAACTCAATAAAAAACATGATAATCAAGTAAAACTCTATATTGCAGCTAATCCCCTTTTTCATAAGATGATAAAATATAATGAATTAGATTATTATTTTGTTGGATAAAATATTTAGTCCGATTTATTCATGCAGCACGTGTTTTCAGAGTAAAGCAAATTGTAAATTTTGCATAATAATTGCATTGCGTTACTTTCTATATAGTTGTCATGTCTTGTCTCTTGTACTACAAAATTTCCTTGCAAGAAATTTTTTATAATCTATTGTACAAGAAAAAAAAGTGGAGTGTCTACTTGCTTGAATGCGACTTATAAAGTCCCAAAAAACATGTGATTTAAGTGCTAGGAAATTGTTGGGTGTACACAGTAGTCAATGATTTGTTATAATATTATAAAATGCAAGTTTTTAATTTATTGTGTCTATTTCATTACATAATTCAATCTAACTTTCCAATAAATAATAATTTGGCTTGCAAGCTGCCATAAGATCATCAATAATTTCTATGTTAAGAGAGTATATTTTTAAATTTCTTTCACAGACGCGTCGATTATATTTTGGCTAACGAGCGCTTATTAATTTTAATCAAACATTCATATATTCAATCAAATGTATTTTCTTCCTACAAGAAGTACTTTCGAGCTTCAAAAAAGATCGATTAAACACACATTTAGTTTAGTTAAATATTGCATTATACTCAGTTTAAGAAGAAATAGTCACAAGGTTCAAAATACATTAATCTAGAATATAGCCCCTGTTCGGTACACATTAAAATTTTCATTTTTATTCTTCTACGCATTTTTAATCACATATTCTTCAATAAAATAATATTTTCCATCATATCAATAATTTTTTTTCTTTTTCAACCATACATTCTCTATTAATCTACTATTTCAGAATACACTTTTTAAAAAAATAATGTGACTCAAACACACTCATAATAAAACGAGTATGTCAGGCCGAACTCTTATATATTTTCAATTTAGTTTGGCCCGACAAACTCGTTTCGAGAAGAAAATAGTTTAAATCCTTGGAAGAGCAATTGCACTTTGTTAATCCCAAAATGGGGATTATTTTTGTGGTCGTCAAATGTTGTACACATTAAATAGGAGGAGTGGGGATTCATGTCAATTATTATAACGAAATAGCAAATTTAAGTGTCAGAAAGGGGGACAAAAATAAGAAAGAAAAACTATGTCTCTCGTGATCAGTGGTCTTATACATTGTGAAATAAAGTGAGACACTTAGTACTCTTAGATTTTAGGTAACATTTATAAGTTGTGAACTATGCCGAAAGTGAAACACGACCTAATATGTCCATAATTTTAATAAATCTAGAGTCAATTATGTAATAAGTTTTACTTAGCTATTCGGTCGATGAGAATAACTACTTGGTTTGATACTAATTCGTTCAATTTATCAGAGAAAGAAAAAATTTCGATTTTCCTTACGGTCATCATGGATGAA